>PVIR01030431.1:0-20240 GCA_004026965.1 Petromus typicus | reverse complement strand
GCATTGGTATGTGGTACTGGTTGCCGCTGGGGTGAGTCTCCACACCCAGTATTGTTATGTGGTTACCGGGGATCGAACCCAGGTCCTTGCGCTTGCAAGACAGGCGCCGGAACCACTGAGCTATATCCCCAGCCCGGAAAAAATTTTAAAAAGACATCAAAAGTTGTTCTTTATACAAGGGAATGTTAGCTTTGTATGTTTTGTTTTATTCTAACAGAAATAATTTTCTGAGTTTCCTGAGCTGCAAATATTAATTTTTCAGATATATTTGTGTGATATTTTTTCTTCCAAAATTATAACACAGGTTAAAGTTAAAAGCATGTAAAATCCTTGAAAAAAGAAATTTATCTACATATCACTGATACAAATACCTTCTGTGTGACTAATTAGTTCAGTAACATACCCCGTATTGAGACAAGCAACATCTTTTTTTTCTGTATTTGTGGGAGATTTTTTGTTTTATTTCTTTTCCATGACAAAAACTTTATTCCTTTCCATGATCATGATCAGAGTGCCTACAAAATACAAATTTAATCACCAAAAAGGTTTGATGTACACACCAAAAAAACCAATGAATAGAAAACGGTTAAAAAAACTTCTATCAAGACCAAAGTATCTTTGTGAAATATAGCGTATATTTACCATCAGTGATATTTTTTTTTAAGTTTTTTGAGACAGGGTCTCACTTTGTAGTTCAGGCTGTCCCTGAACTCACTAACCCAAGCTACCCTCCAACTCACAGCAGTCTTCCTGCCTCTGCCTCCAGAGTGCTGGGATTACAAGCGTGAGCTACCACACCCAGCATTGTGACATGTGGGACTTCAGATCGAACTGGGGATTGAATTTGAGGTCTTGAACTTGCCAGGCGGATGCTGGAACTACTGAGCTAAACCCCTGGCTCAGTGATGGTTTTTAATTGTGAAGTTTTCTGTTAGCTGTGAAGACAGAGAAAAAAACAATAAGTAAGCGAGATTCCATCTGAATAACGGACGTAAAAGATAATCATGTCTTTGAGTAGTTTTTGACATTTTGTTTGATTCTAAAGAGTCAAGCATAAGGTAGATGTGGGGGCTTACACCTGTAATCCCAGCACTCAGAAAGTAGGGGGACCCTGTTTACCCCCTCCAAAAAAATAAGTCAATTGTAACACTTCATAACGACTGTTTGTTCTTTGTTATTTTACTCAATAATCTCTTAAATAACAGTTTAAGTGAGTAATATCTCATTCAGTTTGAGGAATAAAAGAGAAATAAATTCTCAAAGCATTCTCTCCAAAAAGGGAAAAAAATTTTATACTAATAAGTGAAATAGATTCCCCTTTAAATCAAAACTCAGTGGTGCCAGTACATTAAACCTTTTTATAGAATTAGTAGAAACTTGAACCCTTTTTAAAGTTGAAACCTTAAGTCTTTTTATAGTTAGCTAATGGTTATTTTTATATATCAAAGCTACAAAGTATGCATTTATGTTTGTTGGTATTCTCAAAGAAAACCAAAATGCTCAGGGAAATAAGACAGATTTGTCTTTCTGATTTGGGGGTGGATAACAGACTTAATACAAATTTCTGTCCCAGTGATTCACATTTTCATATGTAAGCAAAAACTTTCTGTGTTCTCTATGGGTTTTTTTACCTTATGTTGCCCTATATCCTGCCACCTATATCTGATTAAAATGAGAAGTTAATATACCCCGTACATTTTGTTTTTTACCAAATAGCACTTGTGTACCCTACAGAGTATCAAGAATCATTTTATTTTCTTTAATTACTTAAAATGGTGAAGGTTATTACTTAACCAAATAATGAAAGTATTGGCAGGTTTGGAACAAATTTTCTTCATGCTGGCACAAATAGTATTTAAATGATCATACATGAATTTTTTAAAAATTTGCCCTAAGTTAACAAATCTAATTAAGTCCATATTCTTAGACCAGGAGGATCTGAGCAATAGGAAAAAAATCAAGATTTTCTGTTATTTGTGCTTTTGAAGATAGAGAAGAGGTAGGAAACATTTCTCAAGAAGAAAATGCTTTTCCTTTTTTGGGGTGGGGGGAAATAGGGTCTCACTTTGTAGTTCAGGCTAGCCCTGAACTCACTAAGTAGCCCAGGTCAGCCTCAAACTCACAGCAATCCAAGGAGAAAATGCTTTGGTCCTATATCCATGTGCATACCAGTAGACCATAGTTGTATTGGTTTCCTTGACAATAAACCTCTTACCTGTTATGAAACTCAATTGAAATATACAGTATTAATGTTACCTCTGGGAAATGAGTGTACTACTTTTCTGTTACAAATGCAAAACTTGGGCCAAGGATTTAGCTCAGTAGTTCTGGCGCCTGCCTTGCAAGCCCAAGGGCTCAGGTTTGATCCTCAATAACCACATATATCAAAGCCAGGCGTGCTGACTCATGCCCACCAGCAATCAGTACTACATTCTGTGGTGCCAAGCGCGTTGGCTCACACCAGTAATCCCAGCACTCAGGAGGCAGAGGCAGAAGGATTGCTGAGTTTGAGGCTGAGTTCAGGACCAGCCTGAACTACAAAGCAAGCCCCTGTCTCAAAAGACAAAACAAAAATAAATGTAACCACTGACCATAGTCATTTAGAATAGGATTGAGTCTACCCCTTTGACAGAAACAGAAGAAATTCTGACTGCATATAAGCTTTTTAGACTGTACATAATATAAAGTGAAAAAACAGCGAAGTATGAGTCAGAATCCTGATATTTCTTACCAGGTCTTTTGTTTTTGTTTTAACTAGTATTAGACATATCATATTAGTATTAGTTTACTGACTTTCCAAGTAGAGAGTTTTATTGTTTTGTCTGTGACACCTCTATGTACTCTAGAATTCCATGAGTCTGTGTCTCCTGTAAATCATTCCTGGTTTAGAAAGGTGAATATTTGTGAATTGGTTTGCAGTACCTTAACATCTTACAGTCATTAACTGAAGTTATGCAAGCAACTAAAATGATCTGTTACTTATCAGTTGCAATAATAAAGATTTATTATCTTTATTGTGAAATGTACAGCTTGATTGCTATAAAGTATACTATATACTAAAAGTTTTGTATACTATAAACAAGCTTTCCCTATTTGCTGTAATGACAGCAAAAATTTTAGGTTTATTAAACCCTGACTTTTCATAGGTAGCTGCTTTCATTCTGTGACTCTCTTACAAAGTTTGCAGCTTTACCACACATGTGTAGTGTTTTGCAATAATTGGCCTCATTCCTGAGCTGTTGGATTCGGGGCCGTAGCACTGTCTGAGAGGTTTACATTTCTCACAGTGAACCGGTCTCTTTTTCAGCTGCTTCCTGGCTTCTTTTTAACTCAGGTTTCCACCGCTTTTTGGGGTTTTTAATTTTTTTTTTAATGCTGTATTAAGGTATTAATATCTGTTTATATTTTTCAGTACTTATAATTGCCTTCTGATCATACTCAGAAATAGAGATTTGACTTTAAATGACAACCTTGACTTAATATAATTTGCCTTGTAGAAATACATAAAACAAATTGCTCAAATTTATTTTCTAAAGCAGATTTGGATGGCAAGATTCTGTTTGCTTTGGAGCTTATCTAAAAAATTTAATGTTTTAAGCATGCCAGACTCATTAGCAGAGGTCACTTATATATCCCTTTTGCGATATAACCTTTTAGGGACATTATTATTTATTAAAGCATGCCATCAAAAAGACCTCAGACACCTAAATGCGTTTGAAGCTGCCTGGGCTCCTACCAAGGTTATAATTCTGTTATTTTTCCCAGACACTGTTACTATTGCATGTCTGTGAAAAACAAAATAATTCTTTAAAACTATGTATAATTGTAGCATTGCAACCATTTGATGAACTCCAAGACTATCAGTCATTTAAGTGTTCAGTCTTGGCCTTCCAGGTAATTCAGAACCATGTGATCCCAACTTAATTAAGGTTTGTTACCAGCAGACTGTGGCAGGATATTGATAAATACTGTAGAAGGAACATTTTAGGTTTGTCTCTAAGATATGGAGAATAGTAGCAGCATTGCAGAGCACAAATTTAAAAGTAACTAGGGTGTAAAAGGCCAGCAAGAACGAAATGCATTATTAGTAAATAGAGAAGGGAGCATTTTGATAGATTTAGCTATGTCAAATAAGAGACTATGGGAATAGAGTCAATAATGTCTTCATTGACCACTTTTGACCCAAGTAAAGAATTTTGTATTTGTGTTCCTAGGTAGTAGTAGTACTGGTTATCCTTATCTTTTCAGTGATTCTGTCAGCATTTCTTAATAGTGTATGACCAGCAGAAATTCAGACATTGTATAATATCTACAAATCCACCTATTTCCCTTTTCCCTTTTCCATTAATATGCCGCCACTGAAATCTGGAGCCAAATATATCTGGTAAGTACCTACAGATTTCCTTGAGTTGTGTCACCTCCTCATTAGGGTGGTCGTTTACATAGCTGAGAAGTATAAAGCTGTGTGGCTGTTTTTATTAGAATTGTTCTTTCTTTTGTGTATATGTTTATTTCAGACCACAGGAGTAGAAAAACAGTTGGAAAAGGATGGTGAAGGAGTGATACCTTACAAATACATTTGAGGGTCTAGTCTTAGTTGAACTTTCCTGCCCACTTAAAAAGTGCAGTAAACAAAGATGAACCACAATTATAAACTTCAAAGTTTGATAATTTCAGAACAGTTCTAAGTTTTTGCAGATGCATAGTCATGAATAAATTTACTTTTAGCAGACTGGCTTGTTTTTTTTAAAAAGACCAGCTACCTTCACAAAGTTTCTTCTATATAACTCTGTTTTGAAAAAATGTAATAGTACTGTTAAGGTACTGTTGTGAGAGACTAGTGTGATGAAATATGTCTTCAGTTCCTTTTACTATTTTCTGATTATGCCTAATATTTTAGTAAGAGTGCCTTCTTTTTACATAAATACTACTTCAAGTCCCCTATATAAAATAAATTCAGGGCCGGGGATTTAGCTCAGTGGTTATGGTGCCTGTCTTGCAAGTGCAAGGGCCCGGGTTCGATTCCCAGTAACCACATACAATACTGGGTGTATAGACTCACGCCCACAGCAATCACTACCACTTACCACAGTGCCAGGCCTGGTGGCTCATGCCTGTAATCCCAGCCCTCGGGAGGCAGAGGCAGAAGGATTGCTGTGAAGTTAGTTTGAGGCTGAGCTCAGGGCCAGCCTGAACTACAAAGCAAGACCCTATCTCAGAAATAAATAAATTCAGCCTATAAGTCTGTGTAATGCTTTTCTGCTGAGCACTGTATTTCTTTGTTACTCTATTCTGTTTTGAAGTGAAAGAAAGTTAAAAATGGAACATTATTTAGAACTCTCTAGAAAAGTACCTGAGTCATCAATTCATGGTGTCCTAGTTCTCTTCAGTTGCAGAATTGATTGTGCTTTCCTGTGAAAATCCTGGGAGAAATCTGATAATAATGCAACTGTGTTGTCTGTTAACAAAGGAAAGCAGTAGTGTTTAAAAGCACTTATGTTGAGACCTAGATGGTAATTGTATTTTGTATCACTTACTATTGATTTTGCTTGCTTCACAAAAAGGATGCTTCTCCACAAGACTGGCACAAATTTCTGTACAGAGATTTATTTCCCGTCTAATATCCTGGTTAAATCCAGATGTATCAATAAGGAGGCTTTTTCAAACTCTGACATCTTGAAACATTTTTTAACAAATAAAAACAGTGTACACTGTAACTAAGTTCATTAAATACTGAGTTTCAGAATACTGGAAATTCTCTTATTGTACCATTTGTTCCCTCCAAAATCAAATGGTGCTTAGCATTCTGTAGGAATCTACTTCTTTTTCCTAATCCTCAACCTTCGCCCTTTTTTCCAGATCATTGTATTATTTTTTCACATACTTGTCAGTCTTCAAGTGTACTTCATTATAATTTTGAAATTATCGGAACTATATACCCCTTTTTTTTGTGTCTGAATGGTCAGATAAGGGACCTGAATCACAGTGCTTCATCTCTTAATAAGTGCAATTTGTTAACAGTTCATGCTCAGTAGTCCAAAACCTCAACCTCAACAATTCTTTTAAAATATAAATTTTATTACGCATTTTATTGTATATTTTTCCTTAATGTGTAATAAAATACATAGTAGATATTGGGAAATGAGAAGAAAATGTTCAAATGAGAAGTGGAACAAGGGAGGAGGAAGACAGAAAAGAAAGAAAAAACAAAAAAAAGAAAGTAGAAAAAATGGAAACAAAGCTTTTGTACATAAGGAAGGGAAGAGAGGCTGAAGAGGAGGATGGGAAAAGAAAACAGCAAGATACATCCTGTACAGGTACAGATTCCTTACCATGAATGTTACCATTATGTGTAGCTAATATTTACTAATAAATGTTTTGCTAAAAAAAGAAAAAAACACCTTTTAAATTGTTTTTTAGTCAGTGTAAATAAAATAAATTTTATTAAGCAGATGTACCTAAAGTGAGGCATGCTTATAATTCAATGATCCTTTATACTAGATTATTTTATTAATGATTTTTACCTTGCGTAAATAACAATGGATTGGAATAGTAGATTATTGTGAGGGATTTTGTTAGTGCTTTCCAACTTAATATTTCTCTTGCTTGTGACTATAGTAACTTTAGCCAACATAGATTTTCCAGACTTCTAGTAGTAGAGAAAGACCAATAATCTTTTAATGGCCTACAGTATCCTGTTTAGAAAATGTAGTCCAAAAATTACATACTTCTTTACTCATTATGAGATTCTTATTTGTTAAAATTACTGGAATGAATGATCAAATATCTCCTTATGACTTCTATGAAAGCAGAATAGGCACCTGTCATAATACCAGTAAAATTTGTAGTCAGAGTCATATAAAGCATCTGCACTCAAATAATGCTTTTAGGTGTGACAGTCTCAGGGACGATTTCTTAAGCCTTGATGGCACCATCCAGTCTGACTCAAATCTGGTGAGATTTCCTGCCTCAAACGTAAAAAAAAAAAAGGGGGGGGGAAGCTATTTAGTAGATGGGAAAAAGCTGTTATGCCACAAAACTTCAAGAGTCCACTCATGAAACAGAACAACTATGCTTACCTTGAAGGTATCCAGGTTAAAGCTGGCATTGCCCTACTGAGTAAAGTCTGACTTCTTGGAAAAGCAACTTGACTTTGTGTGGAAGACAGGCAATATCTGAAAATTCTGTCAGAAGTCCTCTCTAGACTCATCTGGAATTTGGCAACTGTATGTACATTGTAAACAAAAACAGCGTCTGAAGGATGTGTTGTGTACATATACCAACTGCACACAAGGAAAGTAAACATATTACAAACATGTACCATACATGTACCAACTGCACACAAGGAAAGTAAACATATTACAGACATGAACCCTAGAAAAGGAAAAGGCCAAGGGAGTAGGGAAGGAAGGAAAGGGAAAGGAACAAAAAAAGAGTTAAGATATGTTATGTACATGTACCAGCTTTCCACAGGGTATATAAACATATTTTTTAAAAGCTTAAGCCAAAGAGGAACATTAGAAATTGACATAAAACTGGACATTTAGTTAGTGGTTCTGGTGCCTGCCTCACAAACATAAGGTCCCAAGTTTGATTTCCAGTACAAAAAAGAAAGAGAGAGAGAGAGACAGACAGATAGAGAGGAAAGAGAGAGAGAGAGAGAGAGAGAAGGAAGGAAGGAAAGAAGGAAGGAAGGAAGGAAAGAAAAGAAAAGAAAGAAAGAAAGAAAGAAATTGATAGCAAAATGTTCAGCAACAAAGAACTTTATTCTAGAGCCTGAGATAATCACTGCTTGAGCCTCTTCTCAGTTGTTTTATACATGTGAAATAGAGCCAGGGTCAGTGTACTAAACAAGTGGAGAATTCCTCCTAGGAAAAGGATATTATATCATAAGCATCCTTTCACCTGTTTTTTTTAGCCCTTAAATTCACGTAGCTACTCTCTGGACCAGTGATGGTGAACCTTTAGAGACAAGTGCCCTACCTGCCACCTAACCCCACTTATTTATCGAAGAGTGCCAACACTGCAATGAAAGCTGAATACTGAAGTTTGATTTAGGAAAAACAACCATACATTAACATCTTTTTCTTTTTCTTTTTTTTTTTTTTTTAGGGTTTTTTTTTTTTTTTTTTTTTTTGAGACAGGGTCTTGCTTTGTAGTTCAGGCTGGCCCTGAGCTCAGCCTCCAACTCACATCACAGCAATCCTCCTGCCTCTGCCTCCCGAGTGCTGGGATTACAGGCGTGAGCCACCACGCCCAGCACTGTGGTATGTGGTACTGGTTGCTGCTGGGCGTGAGTCTCCACACCCAGTATGGTATGTGGTTACCGGGGAATCGAACCCGGGCCCTTGCGCTTGCAAGACAAGTGCCGGAACCACTGAGCTAACTCCCCGGCCCTTTTAGGGTTTTTTTTGAGACAGGGTCTCACTTTGTAGTTCAGGCTGGCCATGAGCTCAGCCTTACTCTCAGCCTTACTCAGCCTAAACTCCCATCACAGCAATCCTCCTGCCTCTGCCTCCCGAGGGCTGGGATTACAGGCGTGAGCCACCATGCCCGGCACTGTGGTAGGTGGTACTGGTTGCTGCTGGGCATGAGTCTCCATACCCAGTATGTTATGTGGTTACTGGGGATCGAATCCGGGCCCTTGCGGTTGCAAGACAGGTACCGGAACCACTGAGCTATATCCCCGGCCCTAACATCTTTTTCTTAAAAGAAAAACAGCACATATGCTATAGGTTCACCACCACTGATTTCATCTTTCTCATTCCTATTTAAGTACAGTTTCTTTGTTGTTTGACGTTTGCAATAATTCAGTGTTTTTTCCTGCAATTAAATTTATCTGGAAACATAAGTAAAATTTTAAGTAACCAAAATTCATTAACCAAAATTCTCAGAAAACTGAGGAAATTCGGATCCTACTTATTTATGTATTGTTAAAATATTCTTTTTACTTCAACATTTGTCCTAAGAAATAAATTTTAGAGTCATACTGATGTCTACAGACCCCAGCTACAAATTTAACCAGCTGGTCTCCTTGGAAAAGATATGAACCTCTCTGTAAGCTTGTTTCCTCATCTGAAAAATAAGGCACATCATTTGTATTTATTTTGTGAAATTTCAAGCGCTTAGTGACTCATCTTGTATACTTGGAACATTGCCTAAAATCTAATACATGTCAAAAAAGTGTTAGCTATCACTGTTACTTTGTAGTGCCATTGAAGCAGTGGTAATTATGTAGTATCCTAAATGAAAAGGCATAGAAATTTGGGGGTGAATTCCATATCAAATATAGGAAGCTAACAATTTTTCCTAAAATATGTTTAGTCTTTTGTCTTTTTAGCTTCTTGACACATACCTTCATCCATAAAGTATAGTAGATAACAATTGAATTTTGTTCTTACGTTGGTTGTTAAATTGTGCATCTAAATAAATTTTTAGGGCTGGGGATTTGGCTCAGTGGTGCTGTCCTCAGTTTGATCCATGATGTGAGAGAAGGAGAGGGAGGAGAGAGAAGGAAAATCTATTTACATGTTTGAATAATGTATCACATGATCTTATTTCTATAAGTAATGTGAGCACATTTATTTCTTTCTGCGTGTAAGTTTCTCTTTGCATAGAAAATGAAGCTAGCCATACACGCAACATATAAATAGTGATTGCATGTTATTTTACTACTAATTTTATTCTGTAGTATATTCTGAATATTCTACCCTGGATATCTATTTTATGATCAAATTAATTTTTTTGAAAAGACGTTTCAAATTTTACATCTTAAGCTGGGTTTTAGCTTCATGGTCCCTCATCTGCCTTACAAGTGCAAGGTCCTGAGTTCAGTCCCTGATAACAACAACAAAACAGTTTACATTTTAGCTATAATTAAAAGTTTTATGTTCTTCGTTATCAGATAAATACTTTGAGGTTAATTACACAAAATCTTTAATGCAGCTATTGCACAGCTCTCTAGGAAAGGCTTTATGAGTGGTTCATAAATTCCCAACTGATGCAATTAGTAATCATGGAATCTTTATTTTAAAGAACAGATTAAATGTGTTTAATTGTATAATCTAACGTTATCTTACAACTTCTACATCAGAACTCATTCACTAAAGGTAAACATTAAGAAATTGGTTCTTTTTTGTTTATTTGTTTTTTGGGGGTTTTTTGTTTTGTTTTGTTTTTGAGACAGGGTCTCACTTTGTAGTTCAGGCCAACTCTGAGCTCAGCCTCATACTCACATCACAGCAATCCTCCTGCCTCTGCTTCCCGAGTGGTGGGATTATAGGTGTGAGCCACCACACCTGGCTCACAAGAAATTGGTTCTTTACTTGTAACACCTGTAAGTTTTGTTTGAATTTTTGTTTTGTTTTGCTTTTTTTTTTTTTTTTTTTTTGAAACAGGGTCTCACTTTGTAGTTCAGGCTGATCTTGAATTTAGCCTTAAACTCACAGCAATCCTCCTGCCTCTGCCTCTCAAGTGCTGGGATTACAGACATGTGCCAGCACGCCCATCACTGTGATATGTGCTACTGATTGGTTGCTGGTAGAGTGTGAGTTACCATGACTGGCATTGTTGTATGTGGTTTCCAGGATTGATCTCGGGCCGTTGTGCCTGCCAGGCAGGCACCAGAAACACTGAGTTAAATCACCCCACTAAACTTCTATTTTTGTGTAAAAGCTCATATTATTTTAGTTCCGTTTTCTCCTATTATTTCTCTAATTATAGATGTACATTCTGGCTTAGCAAAGTGATAGCTAAGGTAGGTTGTTTTCTTTTAAAAGGACAGTGGTGCTAAAATTTCTTCTGTTACTTCTACTAAGTATGTCATTCGCATTTTTTTTTCAAAGCCTAGACAAACTATGAAGGAATAATTTTCAAAAAGAAAGTTTGTTACCAGTAGAATTTTTGTTTTCTTTGAAATTATATTAGTGCATATCACTTACAGAGCAATGGGATTGTCTTTGATATATTTGTATATGCTTAAAACGTATTGATCACTTTCATTCTCTTGTAAGTCCCTTCTCCTTCCTTCACCCATTCCTTTTTTCCCCCTCCCTCTTCTGAAATGGTCTTCCTACTTTCCTGCAACTTTTGTTTTTTAGACTTAACATGTGAGAGAAGACATACAATATTTGACTTTCTGAGTGTACTTTACTTGATCTCTAGTTTCATCTATTTTGTTTCTTCCTCTCCTGCCATACTGGAGATTGAACTCAGAACCTTAACACTTGCAAGGCAAGTACAACACTACTGAGCTGCATCCCTGGCTCCTCATCTATTTTCTTACAAGTTACATGTTTTCATATTTTATAGCTGAGTAATACTATACTGTATATATTTTTTCTTTTATGCATTCATCTGTGGACAGATGGATAGGATGTTTCCATAGCTTTACTATTGTGAATTGTGCTACATTAAACATGAGTATGCAAGATATCACTATGATTGGGTGACTTTAATTTGGGGGGAATATATCATTGAGTGATATAGCTAGTAGTTCTATTTTTTTAGTTTGTTGAGGAACATCCATACTGATTTTCCTGGTGGCTGTGCAAATTTGCATTTTAGCCAACAGTATAGAAAGATTCCCCTTTGCCTGCATTCTCGCCAGCATTTTTTGTTTTTTATATTCTTGGTAATAGCCATTCTCACTGAAGTGAGATGAAATCTCATTGTGGGTGGGGTTTTTTGTTGTTGTTTTGAAGTACTGGGGCTTCACACAATCTCACTTTAGATTTGTATTTCCCCAATACCTAACTTTGTTGAACATTTTGTGAAATTTAAAACTAAGAATCCTAATTTCAAAGATAGGGGCAGTGTCATGCTCATCTCTATATAACCTAGCAGGCAAATAACCTATCCTTTTTTACTACCACCTATAACTCATGACCAGGTATGGGGGTCAAATCTTTTACATTTCATGTTGTGCTTTCATAATATGCAAAGTGTTTTTATGGATATGCATGAGGTTATATGGCAGTTAGTAACTGTATACATTAATTGACATTAGATTGCATTAAGGAATCTAAGATATCATTGGAACTGTACTGATGTAAATTCTGTGTAGTATCCAAGTATTAAACATTAAACCATTGTAACAGTTTCTGTAGCTGTTTATTGAAAACCTCCTTGCCAGATTTTTTTTCAAAGAGAAAGTTTTAGACGGAATAAGTGTGGATGAAACTCCAAAACTTGATAAAATTAGATGACTTTTAAAAATTCAGAATCATATTTTCATGTAAATTCACTTTTTGAGACAAGATATAACCTTAGATATTTTTTGTAGTAAAACTACAATAATAATGCATAGGCTGGAGAATTTAGCTCATTGGTAGAGTACATGCTTAGTATACACAGTGCTCTGAGTTCTGTCCCCAAGACCATCCATGCACACACATGTATGCACACGCACATACACACAAAAATACATTAATAAAACATCTGATGTTTCTAAGGAAAATGTGACTAAGTGAAAGTATTTTGCCACTATCCACAGTTGTTTTGCTTTTTGGCAGGGTATAATTGAGCCAGTTGTGTTGTAAATTTCCCTGTCTACTAAGACTTAGGCTCAGGTTTTGACTGTGCAGTATATAGTTGGGTGTGTTGTATTTCCCCAAAAGATCTGGCGTTCACATAGCATTTCCATGTCTTTATTTTCCTCTGGGTGGGAATGTATGTATGCTTTAATAGTTTTTTACATTTGGTGTGTGAATGAAAGTCTTTTGATGAAGTTCAATATTAATTGTAAAAACAGAAAGAAAATTCTTCTGCTTTTTTCCTTGACCCACTTCCACCTCTTAAGTGTTACAGGAAATAAACAAAGGAGAAGGGTGTAGCAGATAGCATCATTTTACAAAAATCTTTCACTGTCATGAGGTATGGTGGCTCATGCCTGTAATCCAAGCTCTCAGGAGGCAGAGGTGGGAAGGTTGCTGCAAGTTCGTGGCCAACCTGAACTACATAGTGAGCTCAGGGCTGGCCTGGACTACAAAGGGAGACCCTATCTCAAAAAACTTAAAAAAAAAAAAATTCACTATTAAAGAACTCACAGTATTGGATTTTTACTTTGTTGTTGTTGATGTGTTACTTAGTTAAAAGCAACATATGATACTTTATATTTGTATAAAGTAAATGCTGGAGTTTATTCAATTATTTAATCCCTTTGTAGAAAGTTTCTAAGTAACTTAGTAATGCTATTGTCTATAAGAAATTCCTGAATATTTTGAGAATGGAAGTGAAAACTGATACAAAGTGGCAGATATATTTATGAATATATTTATGATTTTATTAGAGAAATAATGTCATTAGTCTCTCCTTGTTCAAGTTTGTGTAGGTAATGCTACAGTTCAGTTCATCTTTATAAAATCTTGATTCAGTGCTTGAAGTTAAATTATAAGGGTTTTTTTTGTTTTTTGAGACAGGATCTCACTTTGTAGTTCAGGCTAGCCCTGAACTCACTGTGTAGCCCAGGCTAGCCTTGAACTCACAGCAGTTCTTTTCTCTCTGCCTCCCAAGTCCTGGGATTACAGGCATGAGCCACATGCCTGGCATTGTGGTATATGCTTACTGGAGATCGAACTCAGACTTTGCATTTGCCAGGCAGATACCAGAGCCACTGAGCTAAATCCTCGGCTCAAATTATGTTTTTTTTTTTTTTTTTTTAATGAAATTGTTGTAGCAATTAGTAATTTACTTGCATCTTGATCTAATTGGAGTACATAAAGGAATTCTCTTAAGCATCAGAAAAAAAGAATTGATATTCTCTGCTCAAAGCATTATGTTTTGACACATTCCCAGTATATAGATTCATATCTTACAGTGATTTCTTTACAGATGCAACTATCCTGAAAAAGTGGTTATCACACATATACACACAAAGTTTTGGAGGTTGCCAGCAGGACCAATATTGTGGGCCTGTGACCTCTGCAGGAAGGGAATACCACATGCTTGTTTTAAAATTCTGCTCTTATCAACCTGACATTCTTGATAATTTTTAAATAACAGCTTCTACAAATTTTCCTTATTGTTTTTTGTTTTGTTGTATTATTTTTATTTTTGTTTTGCAGTACCAGGTATTGATCTTGGGCCCTTGTGCTTCCAGTACAAGCACGGTATCACTTGAGCTAAATCCCCAGCCCCACAAACTTTCCTTTTGTCTTGAGTCTTACAAATGTTTTAGATAGTCCTTATCTCCAAAAAATAGTCACCATAAAAAACTGTAACATAAGCTGAACAATGATTGCCCTGTGTTTACCAAGTCTTTGACCCTGTGAATACCTCAGGCATAGAAGAAACTCAGTATACTGACTCTCTGTATACTGACTTTATTTAATGTACTTTAAGAAAAATGTAGCTGACTTTATTGTAAGCTTTTTAAATGTTATAAAGAACTTTGAAGATTTGCCTCAAATAAAATTCTTTTTAGAACATAAAAGTACCTCTTTAAATATAAAAACAGCCTATTAAATAAAATAAATCAAAATCAGAGCAGGATTTAACATATTTTTCCATTACAGGTTATCATGTTATGCCCAACCAGCAGCAAAACTACCAGGGAATAGTTGGAGTTCAGCAGCCTCAGAGTCAGAGCCTAGTTGGAAGCCAACCCAATAGCATTGGAAATCAGATTCAAGGAGTGGTCATCCCCTATCCTTCAGTGCCATCATTTCAGGTAATGGTATTTCTTTTCACCTGCTTTAGGTAAAGACAATTTTGGATAAATTAAATGTATAGCTACAGTACAGCTTCTCTGTTCTTTTAATAGAGTATCCTAACTACATAGATACTGGCAATGAAATCTTGCCTGGCATTATGTTTCTGACTATACAGGTATATAAGAAAGTGTTTTGCTATGCTCTTCTGTTCCTTAGAAAGTCTTTTTTTAGATTTTTGAGTGGATTAGAAAGAAAATGAAGGGTACATATTTAAAATAGTTAAATATGTACAGAACAACCCATCAATTTGCTTATGGACAAGATGTGCAGCATCTTATCCTGGAAGTAGTATTTTCCTTGCACCTCAATCCCAAAAAGGGATAATGTTTTGTATATAAAATAGATCATAAGTTACAGTTCTAAAAAGGAAATATTTTTATTGTTCCTTAAATAAGCATGTGTCATAGTACACTGTTTCATATTTTCAGGGAGTGGTTTTACTATCTTCTGTCTTCTTTTGTTAGACAGGGTCTCGCTTTGTAGTTCAGGCTGGCCCTGAGCTCAGCCTCCAACTCACATCACAGCAATCCTCCTGCCTCTGCCTCTTGAGTGCTAGGATTAGAGGCGTGAGCCACCACGCCCGATACTGTGCTGTGTGGTACTGATTGCTGCTGGGCATGAGTCTCCACGCCCAGTAGTTTACGTGGTTTCCGGGGATCATACCCAGACCCCTGCACTTGGAAGACAGGCGCCGGAACCACTGAGCCAAATCCCCAGCCCTACTATCTGCTAGGGAATAAGTTATATATAGGCATGTTTTGTTAGCCTTATGGGTTTTTGTTTTGTTTTGTTTGCCAGTGGGGAGGGTTGTTTTGTTTTGTTTTGATGTTTTTTTGGTTTATTTGTATTTTTGTTATTTCAGTACTAGGAATTCAATTCAGGGCTCTCATTGAGCTATATGCCCACCATTTTTTTATTTTTTATTTTGAGATGAGGTCTCAGTTGTCAGGATCCCCATTATGGGCTGGAACTTGTGTCCTTTCCACCAGAGCCTCCTAGAGTGCTGGCATTAGAAACTTGTGCCTTATTGGGTTGTTTATAGCTAACACTAATATTAAGAAGGAAGTCAAAAGACTATTTTCATTCATCTTAGTAGAAAAAATTATCTATTTGGGAAGGTAAAATAAACACGTTTTCTAAACACATGTAAACATATTAGTGATAGTATACGAACCAATAATCAAAGAGATCGTGAAATAAAGCAGTAAATAAGTTAAATCCCTACTACTAAAGGAAGTAATACCTAATACTGTCTTCCAAAAAAATAGAATCTTTTTTTTTTGTAGTTCAGGCTGGCCTGGAGCTCAGTCTCAAACTCACAGTACTCCTCCTACCTCTGCCTCCTGGTTGCTGGGATTCCAGGCATGAGCCATCACGCCCAACATTGTGGTATATGGTACTGATTGCTGGTGAGCATGAGTCTCCACACTCAGTATTGTTGTATGTAGTTACCAGGGATCATACCCAGGCCCTTGCGCTTGCAAGACAGGTGCCAGAACCACTGAGCTAAATCTCCGGCCAAAAGATAGAATCTTTATCTAGCTCTCAGATGAAAAATATAGGCATAAATTAAGATATTTTGGGATATAAAGAAATATGTGAACATATTCTATATAATTCCAGAAAATTATTATATGAATGTCAAATTCTCAAAGGTTATTGAGTGCTGTATGTCGAGTTTTGAAGCCCCTTGATAATCAAAAATGGTAAGAAAGTGATAGATCAAGAAACTAGATTTAGTATCTCCCTTTTTTTTCACATTCCCCCTGCTTTATATTCCTTATCCTCCATGCTTGAGCTGAGGCACATGAGCTGTTCCTCTCCCACAGGTGGACATTAGCCATAATCAAACACTGAGTCAGAACTTTGCCTTCTCAAGAATTCTGGGTTTGAGTATGTGTTGGATGTCAGGCAGTATGCTAGAGACTTGCCCTTAACCTTTAGGTCTCACGCCCTTGTGAGAACAATGACGTTTTTAAATAAATACAGCTTTGTTGTGAGTTCATTTTTTGTAATGGAATTGGATATTGAAAATATTCCAGAGCCAAGACAGTTGTTAAATCCTATAGCTTGCTTTTTATAATATCTCGTGTAATCCTCATACTGCGTGATAATTGTATAAAGTACCTCAGACCGAAGTGAATGGCAGCTCACTTTGTAGTATTCTCCTTACTATATTGGGTAGACAAGTAGGCAGTGACAAGTTGTCATCTGAAAATTACCTGGAAAAGTCATCTGTCCTTAGTAATGTATTCTATGGCTACTCATTCTTTCTTTTACATGTTTTCTTTATGTAATTAAATTTTATTCCAGCTGCTTATATCATCTAGATTTATGTGTTTCATTTTTCTTAGCTATGGCTTTCACATATATTTATGCTATAAATAATCTCAGAATACTATACTGCCAGTGTAGACAAAAAAAACCCTGAACTATGTAGTATTATGCAATTTGATAGACATTTCTTTTATGATAATGATCCAAAAGGAAAGTAATTGAGAAGTTGGTGTGTATTTTGTAGAGCAGTTGTATTTCAGAAACATGTTATATAACAAGACTTAGTAGTTAATTCACTGGGTTTTGTGGTACTGGGAATTGAACCCAGAGCCCTCACACTTTGCTGTATCCCAAGCCCTTTTTTTTTCAATTGGAAGCAGAGCTCCTTGAATGGATAAGTTGCCCAGGCAGGGCTAATATTTTCCCTACTCCTGCCTCTGTCTCCCAGAATGCAGAAGTTAATCATTAACTTTTAAATCACAGCCAAGGAAACCAGGCATGGAGATGCACACTTATAATCCCAGCATTTGGGAGGCTAAGGCAGGAGAATCACTGTGAGTTGAAGGCCAGGCTGAGCTACATAGTAATGTTTAATCAAAGCTTGGACTACACAGTGAGACCTATTGTCAAAATAAATCACAGTGAAGGACAGAAAATAGTAAGTGGTTAAAGAGCTGAAGTCATGAACTCAAGAGTATGAGTTGAAATCCTAATTTCTTTACTAGCTGTACAAGCAAGACAAGTTACTTAATCCGAATTTATCTCTATAAAATGCAGATGATAAAAAATATCTCTGTAGGTTAGAAACCCTTAATGAGATAATACACTTAAAGCACTTAGAACAGAGCTTGATACATGGCAGTAAGTACTTAGTAATGTTACCCACGTTATCATCTTTATTGGTAGCATCATCATCATAACTTTTTGTGTTGGCTTTACTTAACAAAAATCCTGTAATCCATCTATAATATTGCAGTGTATTTTTAAATTAAAAAGTATTTGTCTTATATTATTTCCATTTTATAAACTAGAGAATGGAAGCATCCATTATTATAGGTAATATAGAAAACAGAATTGAAGGATTCACTGAATGCCTCCTGTACCAGATCTCCAGCTGAGAATTGCCACCACTGAAACTATACATGCAGAAACTCCTCCCTATGCTGGAGGTGGTGTTTCGAGGCTTTCAGATAGGGAACCACGGGACCTCAGTAGTTAAATCATTTGTCCTGTGTCACATAGAAATTCTCGCTTGCCCTCTGTTTCAGCGTACCCTCCTTGAATCAAATTTGGTTCTGCCTGACATAAACTGTATGTCTTTTTCCATGTTAGATGGTCATCCTTGTATGGAAATTTTCTTTTTTAAAATAACTTTATTAGGGATATGTCACATTTTTCAAGATCTGATGCATCTAGCCTACTGTACAGTTGATGAGTATTAGCCAAAAGCAGTAAGTGACTCAAGGAAACAGAAGGTAGTAGTGGTACTGAGGCAAACTTACCAGGAAACAACGGTTACTTTTCTTTAGTGCTCATACTTAACAGTTTATGAGGCTGCAGCATGAACATCTGCAAGGTTTAGATGTCTCTGAATTGTCTTTCAACTTTTAGGTTTCACTGCCTCAAGGTTCTCAAGGAATAGCCCATCAGACTTATCAACAGCCTGTTGTGTTCTCTAGTCAGTCTAATCAAGGATCTATACCCACAGCAGGAATGCCAGTTTACTACAGTGTCATTTCACCTGGCCAACAAAATAATTTAAGGTGAGTATGACCAAGAAACCGAATCCTCAGCTTCTGGTTATTTACTAGGATTATGGCGTATTGCTGGTTTAAACTATAGTTGTTGCTAGTTTTAAAGGGATCAAGTTGATAGAAAGCAAATCATTTTCTGATATAGAAGAGAAAAAATATAATAGTCTTCTTCTGGTATTTTTAAACAAAATCCATATAAGCTAAACATTCCATATATAAACTAAAAAAGACCCAGATTCCTCCTGTATCTCAAAATTGGGCAAGCTTTCTTTTATTCACATAAGTGGAGATTATTATCTAAAAGCCGTGAACTTAGGGCATTTATTTAATATTTGAAGCTTTTGTAGGTGTTTGGGGAGATAGTATTTCCTGTACATAATCTAATAATGCTGGAAGATTTTAGGTTTGGGGGTACTCATTTTTCAAGGGGAGAGAGACATACAAGTATTCCATTGGCTACATAAACCTGAATACCAGAAGCTTCTCTGACAAACCTAATGTGTTTAAAACAGTAATCTTCCCTTGAGTCAGGTCTTGTTAGTCCATTTTTCAGAATGCATTATGAAGCCTTTACTTTAGCAGCCCAGTGAGGTTACCAGAATGGACACGTGAGCTTTTTTTAGAGTGTGAACCTAAGTTTTAATCACTCCGAGGTGGTATAGTCACCCATTTGTAATTGCAGTTGGCATTTAGGGATAAAGAAGGGATTGGCAAACCTTTTTCCATTAAATAAGCCTTAGAAAATGCAAGCTTGTTTTGATTTTACCTCTTGTCAGGACTGTACCACCACCATCACTAGAGGAATTCACATATTCCTGTGCCTGTGGCCACACAGTTGCATGATTGAGGAAGCGTGGGCTTTTAAATGGCAAGTTAATTGTGAATGTACATTTCATATTACATGAGAATTCCATAATATATTGATGCCCACCTCTTCTGTGTTAAAACTGTTACACATTGAAAGGGCCAAGGATTTCGCTCAGTGGTTCCGGCACCTGCCTTGCAAGCCCCAAGTCCTAGATTCAATCCCCGGTAACCACATAAAACAATGCCCGCCGTGGAGACTCACACCCACCAGCAATCAGTACTACATACCATAGTGCTGGCCATGGTGGCTCACACCTGTAATTCCAGCACTTGGGAGGCAGAGGCAGGAGGATGGCTGGGCTCGAGGCTGAGTTCAGGACCAGCCTGAACAAGGAAAATTAAGTGAAGTTCCACCACCACCCCTTACTTGAATCTTGGTAAAATACCTGAAATTATGTACAGTGTGGGACCATGACCCAAATGAGACAAATAAACATGAAGTGTGTCCTGGGGTAAATTTCACTTTTCGTATGAGTTCAAGTTAATATAAATAAGGAGAAAAAGCTCAATCTACATTTCTTACTTATGTGTATGCACTCAGGTGTTTTCGTAATGTTCTCTTTCGCTGTCTCTTCATACTCTATAGAAATTCACATATATATTCATATGTGAATATACACATAAAGTATAG
>PVIR01030430.1:0-20260 GCA_004026965.1 Petromus typicus | reverse complement strand
TAATCCTTATAATAATATGTTAGTAATACCTGTTTCTTACAGATAAGGAAATGAGGCAAAGAAGTATATAAGGATATTACCCAAGACAAATAGTTTCTAAATTGTAGAGCTGAGTTGAAATCAGGCTGTTCAACTATGGATTCTACATGTTTAACAACTGAGCTATTAATATATTAATATATTAAGGTGTATATATATAATATATATTAATATATTAATATATAGTGTATATATATATATGTGTGTGTGTGTGTGTGCATGTGTGTGTGTGTGTGTGTGTTTTAATCCAGAAAATATTAGAAATAAATAAAATGATTAAGGCAAAATTTAATCAATATAAAAGACATACAATAAGAAGGAAACAGATACTGCTCAGTTAAGAAATTAATACACAAAACAAAACTACAAGATCTGGCAGGGATATCTACCTTCTGACATCTACTGGTAGAAATGTAGTCTATTTTAGTCATCATCAAAAAATTTTGGCAAAATTTACCTAAGCATATAAATACTAAAGGAAAGTGAATATTTATTTTAATTAACATTTTATTATTTTGTTGTATTTTTTGTAAGATTTCTCATTTTGAAAACTAATCTGGAAAACTTCTAATTCACACCAATATCAGAGAGACAGATTAATAATGAGAAAAGCTAATATTTATGTGATATTGTTACCGGTTACTACACACATGTTATGAGTATGCATTTACATTTTCGAACAACTCTTAAGATAAGAAGTATGACTTACTAAATATGAAAATGTGACTTACTAAAAATATGTAATATGACTTACTAAAACTCATATAACTGTTAAGAATAGAATTTGAATCCATGCAGAAAGTGTCTAAATCTTCACCTTAATCATTAATTTACAAACTGCTGTATTAAAATCAAAATATGGAAGGAAGAACACATTAATGACTCCAAGACATATGAGGAGAATCCTGGAGTGGTGATTAATATTTTTATACATAAACACCATAAATGAGAAAACTGATGATAACCTAGAGAAATTTTGAAGGCAGACACCTGTGCTATGAAAGTCAGAGACTTTCTAAAGTGAATTCTCAGTAACATAAAAAAAACCCCAAAATTAATAGTTCTTAATAAAACCTCTGGAGGGGCTGGGGATTTAGTTCAGGAGTTCTGGCACCTGTCTTGCAAATGTGAGGGCCTGGGTTCAATCCTCAGTAACCACATACAACAATGCCAGATGTGGAGACTCATGCCTACCAGCAATCAGAACCACATAACACAGTGCTGGGCATGGTGGCTCACGCCTGTAACCCAATGCTTGGGAAGCAGAGACAGGAGGATTGTTGTGAGTTCAAGGCTGAGCTCAGGGCCAGCCTGAACTATAAAAGTGAGACCCTGTCTCAAAAGAAACAAACAAACCTCTAGAGCCACCCAAATTTAATCTGCCCGTCCTTCCTCTTTGAAGAAATTGAGAATTTAAAAGAATAGTGTTTATTCTGTGTCACGTTGATAACAAATGTATTCATTATTGATTTTTCCATCTGCAAAGTTTTTAAAAATAGCTGGAGACTGAATAGTGCAAGATAACAATAGTATATAAAACAAGACTCTACAGTTTAGTAAAATTGAATCACTGTATAAATAATACTTAATTCATCTCTTCAAAATGTTAATAAATCACATGCAATTGTGTGAAGTGTAAATATAGTGATGAATAGTATAGGGATCTGTACCAATTCCTTGAACCTGACACTTTCTCTGAAGTACAAATACAGATTCATCTTGAAATTTCACTGTTCCATCAAATTTTTGATGATCATTTCATTCTAAGGGGTGTTTTCTTTTGTTAAAAATGGTTATTCAAGCTTGATTTTAATAACTTATCTAAGAAAAGGAATAAACTGAAGACTTAGCTGTTTGCGTGGTCTTCCACATTAGTAGCAAGGACAGAGAAAGTAATGAGCTAAAAAATATTTTAAATCTTATTGCCATTCTCTGCTCAATTTTCCCCCATAAAAATAATGATTAGAAAAATTCACTCATATACTTTATGCTAGAAGTATTTTTTATTTTATTTTTAAAATTTCAAATCTTTATTGTTACATTTTATATACATATCATGACCATACTCACATTTAAAATTTGTACCAGTATACAACAGGACTTAATTCTCATTTTTTCCCATTTCCCTACCTACCCTACAAGCTCCTGCCCCATATATATATATATATATATATATATATATATATATATATATATATATATATATGTTTTGTTTCCTTCCTTTTTTAACCATCATATTATCTTCCCCTCATTACTTACCCCTACACACTATTTCCTTTTGGATATTTTGTATTTCACAATATCTAGAACTCATTTACATCTTCATTTTCTCATACCAGAGAAAAGATATGATATTTACATATCTATGACCTATTTATTTCACCAATGATTATGTCCTAAAGGTACCTCCAGGAGTATAAATGACTCAATGTTATCCATTTTTATGGCAGAATAATACTTCATTCTATAAAAGAACCACATCTTCTTTCTCCAGAAACCCAAATATTGAAACAGAAACACTAATCCTACTGCAAAATAGGTTAGGTAAAATTCTTGAAGACAATGATTTAGTGAAAAACTTCCTGAACAAAACCTCTATAGCATAAGAAATGGCAAAAAAAAAAATCAACAAATGGAATCTCATCTTATTAAAAACCTTCTGCACAGCAAAGGAAACCACCAACAGAGTGAAAAGGCAACCAATAATATGGGAAAGAATCTTTACTAGCTGTTTCTCAGACAAAGGGCTACTATCTAGAATATATAAGAAATTTTTAAAAAATCAGCCTACTCAAATTTAAAGACCAAATTCAAAAATGAGCATCTGAAATGAACAGACATTTTTCAGAAAAAGAAGTAAAAGCAGCTAAGAAGCTTATGAGGAAATGCTCAACATCACTGGTCATTTGAGAGATGCAATTGAAAATAAACTGAGATTTCATCTAACTCCACAAAGAATGGCTGCTATTTTAGAATTAGCCAGCAACAACTGTTGGCAAGACTGTGGAGAAAAAGGAACCCTTCTCCACTGTTGGTGGGAGTGTAGACTCATACAATCACTGTGGAGATTCCTCAAAAAACTAGAAAACTCATTTTACCCTGCTATTCACCTACTAGGGATATACATGAAAGAATTAGAAGAATCATATCATACAACACATGTGCACCCATGTTTATAGCAACTCAGTTTATGATTGCTAAATCTTGGAAACAACCCAAATGCCCATCAACTGGAGACTGGATTTAGAAGTATTTTAAATACATGCAGGAAAACTTTATCTCCTCTCCCCGGGGTATCCTCAGGCTCTTTAATGGAAACATGAGATAAATTTCCAAGGATATAATTGTCATCTAATCCTATTTAAATGTACACTATCCTCTCAAGGCATAGATTCTAAATTGATTAAAGTACTAGGAGTTAATGAATGGAAAATAAATGCATTCCTTTCTGAGGAAATGAAATAAATGTTCTCTTGACTAAGAGAGAGCTGTCATCACAATTAATATTCATTATTTATTAGGCTTGATAAAGGTTATACAGTAAGTCAGGGAGCACTAAATGACAACTCAAGGAGACACACAATGTCAACAGTTTGATCATCTCTTTATTGTAGAAGATTTTGTCTCTGCTTAACAATTATTTTAATTATAGGAAAGTCAAGATCAAATTCTGCCCCATAGTAGGGAGAGAAAAAGAACTGGCAATAGTTCCAATGATACTCAACTTAATCACTTCAGCTATTTGTTATGTATCTATTAACACCAATTAGCTCAAAAACAATTGCCTGACAGAGGAGAGATACAAGCACCTGTGATTTTTGTGTTTATTCCTATAAAGATTTTTCCTACACAAGAGGAGCTAGAACAGAGGAAATAGAATTATATACTTTACCAGGAAAGAAAATATGTTTTAGTTCATCCACAGGGAAAGTTCATCTCTTTTGAACAGTTTCCAACCTGGAAGACTTCCCTCATCCTTTCACAGTATATCTGCCCATAATGCCACTTGTCTCTGCTTCCTTTCAGTATTCACATCAGCGTTCTCAGTCTCTTGGGTTTGAATTCACAATTATTTGCTTCATTAGAAGCACTCTACTGTGGATGCTGCCCAATTTCTCCAAGGCTGAATTATTGTTCCTTAAATCTTTCAGATGTAAGGTTACAATGGTTTCAAGTGGTCCATTCCAAAAACAATTTCACCAAGTTCATATTACAGAAATTTGAAAAAGCATTTTTTTCATACACTATGTTAGAACAGAAAATTTTTTTTGCTAAAAGTTATTCTGTGACTAATGAGGAGTTAATAATTTTTAAACGTTTAAAGTAATGCTTTAATAAAAATTATATCTCTTAAAAAGTACTACGTATAAATGGAACCACCTCAGGAATCAGTTTATCACTAAAGTATTTGCTTTATTTAACAAGTTGATGCGATGTTAACTTCCAAGTATATATGAAAAACACATTGTACAATAGACACTGCATAATGGGCATATAGTGTACAGTTACTAAATTTTACTGTACTTCTAGGACTATTATTTAATCAGTACCATAAGTTCCCAAAACTAGCCTAGAAATCTTTTAACTTCTAGGCACATTAAACAGGGTCTACACAGGGAGGGTAAAGTGGTAGCCATTCACCATTTCTCCTGATAATCTAGCTAGTTCTTCCTCTAGATAAGGACTCCTTACCTTCCGGCCAATTTTTCTACTTTGACAAAACAGCTGAGCTCAGTGTGAGGAAGTCATTGTGAGAGACTGAAACTGAAATATAAGCAGTAAGTTTAGCATACATCAAAGGCAGAAGCTTGGAAGGGAAGGAAAAGGGAGAGGAAAAATGGTAATACATCTTCCTATATTCCAGAAGACTGATTTCTGGCATAAAAGAGAATTCCATAAGAGAAATTAAAAATCTTGTGAAATTTTTTCCAATAGTTTTGGAAATCCACTGGAGTTCTCTAAAGACAGTGCAGTGTTACTCAAGACAGTTAGATGAAATGTCCATATGTTGAACTGAGAACTGAAGCGAAATGAATTCAAGATCAATAGCGTACCTGCATTAGTAAACCCATAGGCATAAATGACAGCATTGTTGTGTGTGGTTACTGGGGATCCAACCCAGGACCTTGTGCTTGCAGGGCAGGTGCCAGAACGGCTGAGCTAAATAAATCCCTGACCCCATGGCTCTCATTTTATTCACATTCATTCTCATGGGTGAAGTCATATTTGTTATCCTCATTTGTTGGTTATTTTTGCCCCCTCATCTTTCTTTTGTAAGTTTTAATTCCTAGAAGCAAAAAATGAACAGATATTGATAACATATGATAAAGAAGGTAGGTTATTAAGAAAACTTCAGATAATAGGTCTTTTTAAAATCAAAAATCCCTGGTGTCACATACTATAAAGAACAGCACCTTCTCACTCTCTTATGAGCTTTGCTCACTTGCTAATTGAAATTTTCTGAAGGAAGCCATGATTCAGAATGAAAGTTGGTATAATGAGGAATATTAATAAATACAGGTTTACATATATATGAGTTTAGTCTCATGAAAACTCTCTACTTCTGATCATTAAAATTCCATTTAGAAACAACAGCTAAGCTGGCTTTTTACACCATAGTACTGTTGGGTTCTCTGTAAATAAAAGTGAGTTCCACAAATCAACAGTAAACTCTCCTGATTGGAACAATGATGATTTATTGAAAAAAATATTAAAATTGTGATAGATCATATTTTGTGAACCAAAATTTAATAATGAATCAACTGAACTTAAAAAAATTATATAAATACATGGATTATTGTGTAGGGACATTATTAGAGGACCTTACTTGTATTGGCACTAATTAAAATCTAGTCCAGGATCATAGCTTTCCTTTTTTTTTTTTTTTTTTTTTAAATTGAGACAAGGTCTAGCTTTGTAGTTCAATCTGGTCCTGAACTCAGCAATCCTCCTGCCTCTGCCAGCTATTGCTGAGATTACAGGCATGAACCACCATGCCCAGCATTGTGGTACGTGGTACTTACTGATTGCTGGTGGGTGTGAGTCATCATGCCCTGGTATTGTTGTGTGTGGTTACTGGGGATCAAATCCGGTACCTTGTGCTTATAAGACAGGCACCAGAACCACTGAGCTAAATCCCTGGCCCCATGATTTTTATTTTATTCATCAAGATTATTCCTACTCAAAGTGCAAACACAGTTCCTCATTAAGTTGTGGTTTGATGAGCTACTTTCACCTTGGAATCCTCTAAGAAATGTCTCCACTGCACAAATGTTTATAAAATATGGTGATTGAGTAATGAAGAGGGCAAACAAACATAGAAGTGGAATAGGAAGCATTCCATCTTTTCTTCAGACCTAACAGACCCCAGGTACTACAGGCGTGGCAGGTGTCCTTGTGTGAAAGTCAGGACAAGAAGATGTATCCAGAACCCTTTTGGCAAACTCCTCTCCTCAATGAGTCCCACAGCAAGAGGATTAACAATCAACAAACAACAAAGTTGGAACCTTGAGAAAAAGGCTGAGTCCAGCTTGACTCTTGCTACTCTGAGCAGCGGCAGCTAAAGGCCAAAAACTGCTTCAGCAGAAGCTGGAGCAGAAAGCCCATAACCCCGGGTTCGCCTGTACCTTTATTTGATACCAAGCCTTCACACCCATAATCCTAGCATGCATAAAACAGGGCAGTCCCACAATAATCCCTGTAGTTGAAGATTACATAGGGCAGGGCAGATACCCTTAAATCCCAGTAAGTTTTAAGGCCAGTAATCCTAGTGCAGTGATTCTTGTAGTTTAAAATCTCTCAGGGCAGGGCAGATGACTGCAGTAATTCCAATAGTTGATCTCACAGGGCAGGGCAGACGTCCGAAAACCCAAGTAAGTAAGTTGTAAATCGGAGTAAGTTGTCCACAGTTTCTGATACAGTTGCCTTCTACATTTTTGTTACATTTTGTTCCCTGGATATGAATTTAGAAAGTCTCAGGAAGAAAAGAAAAATAATGATTGGTAATCTTGATTGTCGATTCAAACTCATCTGGTTTGAGAAACACCCAGGAAACAAACAAAAACCGCCCCCTTGTGGGTGTGTCTGAGTGTTTCCAGGACTACTGACCCCAATGCATGAGCGACCTGCCCTGAATGTGAGAGCACCATCCAATAATTTGGGGTCCTAGATGGAATTAAAGTGGAAGGAGCAATTCTGACAACCCAAGCTCCTTTCATTCTCTTCTCTCCTTGCTTCTTGCGACTGAGGTGAGCAGCCTTTCTCCCCAGAAGCTCCCACGACCCCGGCGTTCTGCCTCATCTCAGTTGCAAAGCAGGGACGTCACCATCCGCTGCACAGAAACCTCTGTAAGTCCAAATAAATCTTTCTCCCTTTCATTTGCTACAGTAAGAAAAATTGACTGATACAACCTTATAAGAAAATGTCTAAATATTATTTGATGATGAACATAAAAATTAATGAATAATATCTTTAAATTCAAATGAAACTCTTATTCAATGAAAAATAAAATGCTGCTGTGGAAACAGGATTCCTCTCACCTAGAAAATACTTCCCAAACTTTTATGACCAGGACATTTTTTGTCTCACTGGATACTTGAGGTTGGATCTAGAATCTCACCCACAGACCCAGTGTATGAAACGCTCTTGCCCAGTATGATGCCACTGGGAGATGGTGGGACCTTAATGGAGATACTCAGATGGCAGCAAATGTTTTAAAATGTCTTAGAAGGGAGAATGGAACTGGCCACCCTCCTTCTCTGTCACTTTCTAAACACAGGGTGTGCAGCTTTCCTGCCATGCACACCTGCAGCCCCATAGCCAGAGACCTAAGAGCAAGGGGTCTCTGGATCATGGACAGCAACCTCTAGATCTTTGAGAGAAAAAAAAAAAAATCTTTTCATGAGTTTATCCTTGCAAGTCTTGTTATAGCAATGAAAAGAGGCTAATACCTTAGATTAGCATGTCTTATGCTGATTTGTTTTATGCATAAAACATCCTGGAAGGTGACTTCCAAAAGAATTGTGAAATAAAATAAAGGAGCCTCAATTCTAGCAACTGCTTGGAAACATGAGGACAATGACAACATGGGTGATTCAGATAGACTCAATTTCAGAAAGCATAAGAGAGGGAAAAATAGACATATTTTGAAGGAGTAAATATCCCAATGATTTAAATTAATGATGCAATGTGCCACACCTGTACCAGCCCTGATGTCTCCAGGATGGATGAAAACAACCAGTGATGACCCCCTCTAGCGGTGTGGTCGTCTTGCGTCATCATCTCAACCACAGTTCCCATCCTTTCCCAGAACACTTCTTCTACCTAATAGGATACGGTGATACTCACTTCTTGAACACAGCTGTGTGCTGCACACTGTCCTGCCCAACCCTGGCAGGGAGCTACTCCAGTTACACACAAATTAATCAGAGGACCATGTCATTTAAATGGGGACTGCAGGACTTGGAATAGCCACAATACATTTTTAAAGAAGGAAAAACTATTAGAGTAACTGTTGTATTTCAAAGTTACACTGATCTGAATGGAAAATTGATGTAAAAGCAGAAACAGATCAGTGGAACAGACTTCATAGTCATAGAGCCACCTACAAATAGGTCCATCTACGCAGACCTATGAATCTCCTTCTCTGCCTCAAACACTGGAAAATTAACACAAATGGATCAAAAACCTGGACATAAAAACTACAACTATAAAATTCCTTTTAAAGCAGATTGCTTTATATAAAGTGGATCAGCTTCAGAGAATCAGTGAAGGGCAAGTATGTGGTTTTTCACGAGCAAGCTCTGCCTACAAACAAACATGATCATGACAAATTTTCAGCCTTCACTCTGAAGACTACAAAATCAACATATTTTATTGTGGCAAAAACGCATAGCATGAGAGCCCCTCACCTGAGTTTTTGCAAAAGCTCAAAGTGGTTTCAGCTACCACCATCAGTACCGTAGAGTAAGTCACTTTAATAAAAGAAATTTATTTTTCACGTTTAAGGACGCAATATGTCTCACTTCTGTGAAAGGATTCATTTGGCTGTTGGCTTTCCTTTCTGCTTGTGTGTATTTTCAGACAGTGAGGCAAGAGTACACTGAAGGTTCAGTTTCCAAACACATGGGGGAATCAGAACTTCAACACGTGACTTTTAGGGAGACATAATCCAGCACATTAACGCTGTGCACCATGAATGCACTCTAGGTCTTTACCCACAGCAGACGGACTCTTTCATCTCCCTTTTCCTCATCTCTTCTGTATTTTTTATCTTCAGCTTTATCCTTATCTTTCCACAGCCTAAAATCATGCTCCGGTTTTATGTGGAAAACTTCCTCTCTGGTTTACGCCAGGGGACTGATCATCACCGTGTGTTCTTGTCTACAATTAAGTGGGTACATCCTCATTTCCAACCTTTTAAAACTAAAGCATGCTTTTACGGCTTATAAACTTATCATTCATCTTTAAGACTGTTGAGTTGGAACAAATGTTTTAGATACTAAGAAATTCCACTTATTAGTTACAAGCCCATAGATAGTTGATGAAAAAAGAATAATATTCAATAGTTTCATTGGATTCAGTGAGTGTTCTTATATAAACAATAGAAGAGGACAGATAGCACATATTTGAAATGAACAACTATGCAATTGAAATTAACATAATGCCTGAGAATATTTAATATTTTCTTTTGGTATTTAAATGAGATGACTAATAAAAAATCATGTAAAGTTGGGTTAGATTTTCTTAATAGAATAGTTACAACCTTTTGTGCATTTTTGTGCCATAAAATTAATATTATAATATTTCTGGAAAATATGGTTTTCATTCAGAAGTAACTCGGGATATAACTCAAACACATCAAGGGTTCAGCCACATCCACAATAATTATTTAAAAACATCTAGATATAGAACTATCAAACAGTTTATTTTTATCTCTTTTCAATTATATTTTATCTATTTTTTATTTTGGTTATGGTACTTTCACTAAGGTATTTTAAATCCTTTTAGAATTTCAAGTTCCTATTGAAATTTCATATTTGTAAAATATTTTTGAACATATTAAGCATGATTTTTTAAATCTTTATTGGTACATTAAATATACACATCATGATTGCACTCCATAATGGGGATTTTTAAAAATATTTTAAAATTCTGATGTTTGGAACATGACAAAATATCGCTGCCTATACTGCTAAGTTATGATTTTGGTTTTGTTTCGTTTCTATTTTATGTATTTTTGTTCCTTTCATCTTGTTTTCTAATCTGACAAATTACTTTTGACTGAGTGCCAGTTATTTTATATTTAAAAACTATAAAATAGTTTGATGTTACCTTCTTCAGGAGGTGGATTGCTATTTGTTTCATGAACACATGGAATAGTAGATCAGAATAATTTTATTCATAGGGACAGTGCACCTCAGAGTGTAACAGAATTTATTCCTGGAAAATGGCTTGGCCTAAAATCTAATACTGGCTATGCCACTATACATTTTAAATCCAGCTATTTTCCCTCATTTTTTGTTTTAAAATAGAAATTATAATGGAATCTTCCTGTGAATATTGAACCGAAGAGCTTATAATTATACTGTAAATATCTGACACTGAAAATATGATTATTTTTAATGATGATGAAGAAGTTGATGAAGTCTATGGAGCACAAGTGGGATGTCTGTGCTGTGTTCTGAAACTTACCTATGCCTCAGTGAATAAGAGACAGAAGAGTGAAATACAACTATTAGCAAAATTAGCTTTATCTCATTAAAATTAGCATTATTTGTTTCAGATAAAACTCAAGAAATAGAATAGATTTCTATACTGTCATCACTATATCTCATTATCATTCTGCCTTGTTTCCACTTGCTCTATTTTGCTGGAGATTTTTCTTCCTTTCTTTGAAAGTGTCACTGAATTAATGTGGCTGTTCAACAAGGCCTTTGTCCATTTGGGTAACGACAACTGTGAATAATGTGCTTTATACTTTGGTAAAATGTAAATAATTTAGAAAATAATAAATTGTGAAAACTATAAATAAGTAATATATATGTTAAAGCTCCATAATTTATTAAAAATGTACCTCTATCATGGCTAAAGTTTTAGATAATTATAAATGTACAAACACTAATCTTCTGACTCATCACACAAATAAGAAGTAAACTGAAATAGTGATTAGTATTTCTTTTGGAATTTATATAATTTATGCATTTTAATAGTTATAGTCTGTATTCAGAAATTGAACTAAAACTTTAAGCTAATTTCAAGGGAATTCTAGAAAATGTGCATTTGGAAGAGATTAAAGAAGAAATGTATTGATTTGAGGCTAGTTTGTTTTTAATTATAGCTAATTTCCTTCATGTGGAAAACATTGATGTCAAAACCTACCAAATACTACACATTTTCACCTACATTTTTATCTGGTTCCATCAACACTGCATCTAGTTTAATAGTGTATTTTTATCATCATTAAATATGAAAACTAGGATGTCAGTCCTCTCAGTTGCACCCAATCACTGCTGAGGGGTCCTGCTTCCTGCTTCCTCTTCCACGTTTACTCTGCATGGATCCTTGTTTCATACCAGCTGCTTCTACAATACAACTTTCCCCCAGTTGGTTTCTTCAAGCAATAACCCTTTACTGCTTAGTTACAGAAACTGACCTTTATTGCATGCATATTTTTAATAATGTTTTTATTTGTTTCCTGAGACAAGTTTGTAGAATGAGAGGGGGAAAAAAGAGCTCCAAAGAGGGAGTATGACTTGATAAAATTCAAATTTAATATCTTTCATGATAAAGATTTTTTTAAAAATATATCCAAGTGACTTCTGCTGGCCAAATAAATCACTTGAGGAGCAATGTTGTTTTAATCTTGAGTCATTCTTTATAAAAATAAATGATGCAAAGACTAAGATTTTCTTTAAAATAAATCAGTGAAGAGAATTGAAGTAGACAGATGGAAGGAAACTGGAGGAGGGCTGGTCACCATTGTGACTGCTGAAGCTGGTGTCTGAATGAAGACACTCATTATTCTTTCCTTTTTTGTGTATGTTTGAGAATTTTCATGACATATAAATCATTTCTAAATGCCACCATGAATCAAAATATTTTTTGGGTAATCAGAGGCACGATCGCTTTGGTTTCTGAAAGATTTGGATTTAAACCATAAAAAGTGTTATATATAAAATGCACAATTATCATTACCAGAAATTTTTTATCTGACTATTTACGATGCCCTTGTTTTCAAAATCAATGTTTCATTTTAAGATGATAAAAAGTAAGAGAAATGAGAAGAAAGCAGATGAAGTAAAAAGCAGGAAAAGCAACAAACCTCATCCGCCCGCCCAACCATCGAAGCATTTATTCCTGAATGTCATTTCATTTTCATGCTGCTGAGCAAGATCATAAGAGAAATGACACCAAAAGGCCAGAGCACCAGGAGAAGTGTCACTATTGTATTAAAGTAAAATAGCCTTTAGTTCTTAGAATCCTTCTCAATTTCCCAAACTTCACGTCATATGCCATCCAGAATACCAATGCATGTAAGATCTACTAATTTGACTGAAACCAAGGAAAAATGTGATTTGAAATTTTTACTTGATTATTAATTTAAAAAGTAAGAATCAAGAAAAATATAAGCTAAATATAGTCAATTACATGAGACATCATTATCCACAGTCAACTTGATATTCTGCTGGAAATACTTTCTACAGATGCTGAAATTGCTCTTACAGCCATTTTCTTCAGCCTTTATAGAAAATCATAGTATTTCATGTGGAGTCAGAAATAATAACAAGTGCTGATACAGTATAAAAAAAAACTATATACTGCTTTAAATTGGCTGAAGAAATTGGAGATAACCAGGTACTCGGTCCCCTCCGGCATCAACGTTGTCTCTCACTGCACATGCAAACAGAATATGAAATAATCCCAAACGGAAGCTCCATCAAAAGCTACTGTGGTAGTTCTTGAATAATTACAAAAGCCCTAATGTATCCACAACACACAATGAATAATATTATCCTACACAAGAGAACACAATTAAGTGTCTCCCTGGTGCCCCAGGGGCTGACAGCTGTATGCACCTCCTCCTCTGCAAGGCCATCGAAGTTAGGCTGCTTCCATGGAACGATGGTTCATTAGGCAAGACGAGGTAGTGAGGGCCCTTTACCCTTAGTTTATATGGCAGAGAACTTCAAGACATCTTGCATGCATAATTTCAATTTCTAGTTTGTTTTCCCCTTAATCTTACTGTAAATAACCTGATTTATTTTAAAACTTCATACTTTATCTCTGAAAGTGAGGCTTTGCTTTAAGTCAAAATATTGAATTAATAGAGTAAATGCTTTCTATTACAGAAGATGAAAGGGGAATATTACAAATAAATGATCCAAAAATAAATATGATAATTGCACACAAAACTGCAGGAAACTGAATATTAAGTCAGTAAGTCCCATCATGTAACTGAGACACACAAAGGTAGTACAACTGTAGGGCTTCTCTGCAATACTGATGTCAGTGATGCTGGAATAAGAAAGGAAGATGGATTTTTTTTTTCAGACAAGGTCTTGCTTTGTAGTTCAGGCTGGACCTGAGCTCAGCCTTGAACTCACAGAAATTCTCTTGCCTCTGCCTCCCAACTGCTGGGATTACAAGTGTGAGCCACCATGCCTGGCACTGTGGTATGTGATACTGATTACTGGTGGGTATGAGTCACTATCCCCAGCTATGTTGTACATCATTACCTGTATGTGGTTACTAGGGATTGAACTCGGTACCTTGTGGCCTGAAAGGCAGGTGGTGGAACCACTGAGCTAAATCCCCAGGCCAGAAGTTGGATTTTAAAGACATCAATTTAAACTGAGCTGGCTTCAGCACAAAATGGTTTGTTGAAGGCAATTATCTATCTTACAGAAATTTTGTGAACCAATCTTTGGACACATTAGCTATCAAAAAATATATTACATAAGCATCATAAAATGAATTTTATTCATGATAAATGTAGTAAAAAGTAATCATTTCCAAATAATTTTGCTACATTTCAATTAGCTATGTTCCTCATGCCCTTTACATCTGTTTTACTGTAGAAAGGGAATATCACATAATGGGACACAAATATACATTTCATCCTCATGTTAAGTGACAATATAAGTAAACTGAAGTAGAATGACATGATTATTTATACAATGAAAATCAATAAATACTACAAACTAGTGCTATTATTCTTAGAGAGGTAACTATTAAATATTTAGCAATACATAGGTATAAATTAAGTTTAAAAGAATAAGGTAAAGATCAAAACACATAGATTTTTATAAACTGAAAGTTTAAAATATCAATTTTAGTAACTATCCCATTTCTGGGACTTAATACCCAACACTAAAAAAATCAAAGAAGTTTATTTTGGCTCATATTTTAGCAGTTTCAGTTCACACTAGTCAGGCCTAAACACAAAAACAGTAATACAGAAAGGCTGGGAAGAGGACAGCTGTCCATCTCTGGTGGCCTGGAAGCAGAACACAAAGAGGGATTAAAGGTAGCTATGTCCTTCAGGGTCACACTCTGAGTCACCCAATTTGACCTAGCCAACCTCACAGTGTCAAGCCAGCTGTGGGACTCATAACCCAATCATCTCCCACAAACTGCTCTGAGCATGTGGGGCTTTGGGTAGATCCAGGTATAAACCACAGTAGCTCCATTCCATTGCTGCTATGAGTTCTCAGTTGTTTGACACTTCCACTAAGACAAGAGTGGGGTTATTTTGTTTACTCATAGGTTTATACAATAATCAACTTCATTTTCTTCTGAGGACCAGACTGGATCTAAAAATATATTATGGACAGGAAAGAAGCTGCTATATTTTTAGTTTTGTACAAAAATACTGTCATCATTTCATTATTAAATTATTTCCAAGTAGGTATACATCAAGAAATCTCTGTCTAACATTTGAAACATGTAGTAAAGCTCACTGGCAGATTAAGAAACAGTGTATTCACAGAAATAAATGGATATCTTGATGTCCTTCAAAAGATAACCTACTTATTCGAAGAAGCAGTTGATGCTTCTTGCCTATCCACAAGTTGTTAAAGAAAAAGTTTTGGAACTTTACTGCTAGAAACACAATCTAAATGATCAAGGTTTTGTTTATATATGAACTCAAATGTAGAAAGTAACCTGAAAACAGTACACAACAGAATAAAAATTCAGCATTATGTATTATAGCAGGAAACCCTACTAGCATTCACTGAGATAATTTCTTGGAATAAGAGAAACTTAAACTGAGCTCATGAAGGAGTAGAATACCAAAAAGTAAAGATGCAAATGTACCACCTGGAAGTACTAATATCCGCAAACTGCTACTATTCTCAACTAAATAGCTAATTTGCAGCTACTCAAAGTCCCAGAACTGCTGGTACAGTTACAGTAGAAATGCTTACTACTCCAAAACAGGATCTTCTGGGCTGAGCCCCTGAGAACATTCCGCTTGAATAGTCCATAACAGTCTCACCATGGTGAGACTGCAAGAAACTTGCACGAATAACATAAAATGTGCAAATGAAATCTATTAAAAAGATAAACTGGATAACTGACATTCATTTTGCAAGGTTTCAAATATAAGTTTAAGAAACATGAAATAGCACCTTGCTCTTATGTCTTTCTCTTTAAGAGAAAACATTCTGAATCTGTTTTTGAAACTAATAGTGTCCTCATACATGTATACCACAGGGGATGCCCCCCAAATCTCTTAATGCAAGCACAACTGGTTATACTTCAGATAAGGAGTTTGCACATTGTCAGCATGGTTCTTGAGATCTAGACAGATTTTAGATTGTCAAATAGATGTGCCCAGAATGCTCTTCTCCCTCAAAAAAACAACCCATTAAGTGAACAGGTCTATTTTGCTGTAACTGAGGTGCAGCCTTGTAACTCATCAAGGGAGAGATGAAGCTCTAAAAGACAGACTTGAGCCAGCAGCACAAAAGGTGAGTGTATGACAGCTGTAGCTTTGACTCTTCCCCTGGTCATTCCACACTGCAGAGAGGGTAAATAGCAGAGTCTCACCAGAAGCTATTGCTGTGCACTTTGGTAATGCTAGATAGCTCCACCCACAGTCAAAGGAGGCTCCACCCATAGTCTGGCTTGGATCTGGTCAGGGGACCTGCAGGAAGTTAGTATGGGAATTTGGCTTCAGAAAAGTAACTTATGCTGCTTTCCCAATCCTCTGGCTCAGACTTCACAGAACAGCACCACACTGCGAAAAGAGCCACTACGAGAGGCCACAGCACCCTCAAGGACTGATGCATCTACATAGGTTCATATGGCCACAGCTTTGGTCCCACAAACTTCCCATCAAATTTGCAAGAAAAGTGGCCGTTTTACAAACCCAACTGGACCCAGTGAGGTCACATAGTACTTGATGCCACAGCAGCAGGTGGTTCAACACCATGTGTGGGCTGCCGTTCCTGAACCGTAAGAAGCCAAAGCACTTGTCTCTGATCTGTGGTCTGGTGCGCTCAGGCCACACCATGTGGTACTCACCACTATTCAGCCAAGCCTGCACCTCCTTGGCCTCTTCCTCTTGTCACTGCCATTGCTGTCAGCATTAACGTGTCCCAGAGCAGGGTCAGAATGCTACCAGTATGTTGCATCCCCCGGCTCACCCCCTAAAGCCACCAGAGGCCTTGTGTTAGTGTTGCTCACACAAATTAGGCCTGGAGACCTTTCCTCTCAGTCCAGAACTTTAGCACCACCATGATAGCCATTGCAGGAAGCTCCCACCAAAGAAGTGCTTATCCTGCAGTCGCCCACACTCTACAGCCCTGGTTCTGCCACCATAATTACAAGATCCCTCAGATAAAACAACTTGTCTCTAGATGGCCTGGGACAGCCCAGTGCACTTCATGTCTCTCACACCACTGCCATCACCAGCAGAGCCCTGTTCTCCAGGGAAGCTCATATCAGCACCACCTAAGCACACATTTACCTCCAAAGAACAGCAATTCCCATTTCCAGAGGGGAAAGGTGTTGCCCCCACATCAACTGCGCTGACATCTGACATGTTCCTTTCCTGTGCCATTGGCACTAACCCATCATGCCTGGTGTGACTGTAATCAGTGACCATGGGAATGGGAACTTGGGAATTCATCCTTTAAGTCCTGAGTGCACATGTCCCAGGAAGTCCACATCTACCTCCAAATCTCTCGAATACTTCCACAAAGCCTGAAATCTAAAGCAGTGAGATGCTTGCAGACAGTTGTGACATTGACTACACTGAAGAACTAATATGGAGAATATACTTCTATGTCAGTTCACAACTAGAGACAAAGCACCTTGTCTCACTGATATCTACCGGAAATGCTTGTTCTCTATAAATGCAATTCCAAGGCCAAGGATTAAGCTCAGTGGTACTAGCCAATAAATGTAAAACCAATAAAATGTAAAATTAATCATCCTACAGAAACTTAGACGGATCCAAGAAATATAGAGAGATACTCAATAAGATCTGAGTGCAACAGATATGAATCACTAAATGATAAAACCAAACAGAAATCTTGGAAATAGAAGATTCACATAGTAATTTAAAAATAAACATCTTTAGTAGCTCAGGCTAAGCAATGGAAACATTTGAAGATAGTTCAGAAGCAACCCAGTGAGATAAGAAAGAGAAAGAAGAGGATGAGGAAAGAAAGGATGAAGTAGGAAGGAAGGAGAGAAGGGAAAAAGAAAAAGAGAGAGAAAGAAAGATAGAAAGATGGAAGGAGAGAGGGAAAAAGAGAGAGAAAGAAAGAAAGATGGAAGGAAGGAGAGAGAAAGAGAGAAGGAAAAAAAGAAAGAGGGAGGAAAGGAATAGAAAAGGAAATGATAAATAGGATGAAGAATGAATAAAATAATGAGAATTATGAGACATCATTAAAAGTGAAAATATTTATCTTACGTATATCCCAAAACAGACTTTAAATATCTTTTGCTACAGGATAAATCTAGAGCCTTAAATTGCAGGAAAGAGGGCACCAAACTTGTTTTTGTACCAAACTTTCTCTCATAGTAGTCTGCTCAAGAGAGCACACCTAGGTTCTCCATTTTAACACACCTGCACACCCTCCATGGTAGAAATATTTAAATTATAGCACTGGTACTAATTGTATGGAACCAGGTCCCAGTAACTTTTCACACCTGCCCAAGAAGAAAGAAAGGTGTTTATGTCTGAGGATAGACAGTAATTCATCTAACTATACCTGGTAATATAATCGCATCAGGAAATTATCAAATATACTATCACTTAACAATGACATTTATCTCATTCTCCCCAAGTTATTAACTCAAGACTCAGCATTCTGTAGCACTTTTCTTAAATGTTTGAACTCATGAAAGCTCTAATGTTAAAAGCATTTCATACTATTTCATAATCACCTGCCAGAAAAGCCTAAAAGTATAGGGATTTGGAGTGGTTCTGAACTTACTTCAATGTAGCCACACAACTGTGTGACCTTCTCAGAATACACACGACTCCAAAATGATACACTTCACTTTTCGGATCAGAACAGGTGGGATCGAGCATGGGAGAGAGCAGCCGCAGTCACACTGCCAATGTACACATCACTTCTCAAATAGTGTGCTCACTGTGTGAAATTTAACCAATATCCAATTCCCCAAAAGCTGAAGAAATATAATGTACTCTCTGAAGCACGTTAATTTTTATGCTGTAATTATTTCCTGTTCTGCTACAAAACTGCCACATAACGTGTTTTAAAGCAAATGCATATGAAAATAATACTAGGAATGCTACATCAACCACTTACAATAAAATAAAGCCTCTTCATTTCCATAAAAAAGCATTACCTTTTTAATTAGGTATTAAGAAAAGTAAGAACAGCAAGGCAATTTCCGCTGCAGTGGGAGTGGATTGGGTACCACACTGAGGGCCCCAAAGCAGTACTGTCCACTAGAAAGCCCCACCCCGCTATGCTCAGCCCACCTCATGAAGAATAAATGCACCAACAGAATAAAGTTTCGATTCTGAAAATGGTGCCACAAATATTATGTTGGGGTACAATAAAATAGAAAATGCTCAATGTAAAATAAGGTGAAAGGGGACAATGTTGAGATTGTAACAACAAAGTAAGGAAACAAATTTTATATATATGGGGGGGTGGTAGGGTGGGTGGGGCTATGGGAAAAAATGAGAATTAAGTTGTGTCTTATACTGGTACAAATCCCCATTGTGGAGTGCAATCATGATGTGTATATTTAATGTACCAATAAAGATAATTAAAAAAAAAAAGCAATAACCTTTCATGCCAAATCACTGATCGAAGCAATGGCATAACTCTCTACAGATCATTTCTTAAAACAAATTTCAGGAATTCTAGAAAAATTCAAGCAAAAACATACAGAGAAAATGGACTTTTAAAGCCAATTTTGTCTTGTTAATCTAGTGGCTCACATAAAGAAGTGCTGATGTCTTTCATCTGCAGGGGAGCTAAACAGACCTTGCAGTTAAAATCTGCTATGCTGCAAATTTTGGCACCTAAATTCCCAGAGATGCTCCTTCATTCTCATATCTTACAGATAATTTCTGTCGATTTCTTAAGTTCAAATGCTCATGAAAAGGAAAATATTTTCTCATCATTGGGGTCATCAAATGCTGGATCCAATACAGCAGCCTGTGTGTATGAACTAGTACACTGAGAAAATACTCCTTAAAACTGAGTCTGCAGAATAAGGAGAGAAGTGCACTTATCAAGAGCTCCCTCCCCGAATAAACTAAAAACAGCTGTTCTTGAGCCTAGTAGATAATTAAATGCTTAAATTAAATTTTTGGGGAATGTATCATTATAGAAGTTTGACTTCTGGGCCAGGGAGTTAGCTCAGTGGTTCCGGCGCCTGTCTTGCAAGTGCAAGGACCCGGGTTCGATTCCCCGGTAACCACATAACAATACTGGGTGTGGAGACCCGCAACCAGTACCACATACCACAGTGCCAGGCGTGGTGGCTCACGCCTGTAATCCCAGCACTCGGGAGGCAGAGGCAGGAGGATTGTGATGTGAGTTTGAGGCTGAGCTGAGGGCCAGCCTGAACCACAAAGCGAGACCCTGTCTCCAAAAACCTAAAAAAAGAAGTTTGACTTCTTACTATCCTCATTCCATTTATCTACCTATATCAGATGTCTCAGTCTGTATCAGTGCTAATGAATTTAAAATATATGTTATCTTTTTTTTTTTTTTTTTTT
>PVIR01030429.1:0-20267 GCA_004026965.1 Petromus typicus | reverse complement strand
TATTGGTACAATGAGAAATCACAAAATGGACAAAACCATGACCAGCCAATAAGACTACAAGTACAGTTGTTTAGGTGATACTGATTAAATGGGAATCCAATGAGAAATCAAGTCATGTAACAAGCATGCAAAAATTTTTAGTCTGGAGTCTTTTCTGGGGGAGATGGGTCAAAGTTCCGGCCTTCCACCCTGGGAGGCTAATGCTTATTTGGAATAAACATCATTGCTGTTTATCCTATGTGGGTGGGGTAGTTTTCTCCTCTGGTAATGCTAACCTCCAAGTTGGCTTTTTTGTGGGCTTTTCTAAGGCCAGCCAGCCTTCTCCCAAGATATCTGTCCAACTACCTATTGCATGACTTCCTGATCTGCCTATATCTACAAATTTATCTCTATCTTTTTTTAATCCCTCACTATATCCACCCCCACAAGCAGGCAACTGAAGGTCTGATTGGCTGTAGGTAGCAGGGCCCAGGGATGCACTGGGAGATATCAATATTTATTTATTTATTTATTTAGTTGGTACTTTGGATTGAACTCTGGATCTTGTGCTTGTAAGGCAGGCACTGGAACCAGGGGCTAAATTCCCAGGCTCCCAGGGAGGCATTGGAAGCTGGGAAGCTAGAGACATGTGCCAGCAAAAGATAAAATTGCAACAGATTTAGTGTAAAGATTTAAGGTGGCTTTTTTTGTGCTTCTAGATTTGAGAATCCTTCATCTCATAAAATAGAATAAGCTTTCAATGAGCTGTACAGAAGCTTGTTTTACAGACAGAGAAGGTTTCATAGACAGAGGACTGAAGAAAACAGAAATGAAGAACAGAGAGAAGATTTGTGTTCAGCTTTGATTTCAAAATTGTTTTCCTTATAAGTCAGGGCAAGGAGACAGAAGAACAGAAAAAAAATTAATGGGTTATCTTTAAAAAGTATTTTGGTAGGGATAAAAGTAAAGAAATCTTGGGATGGTGCTAACTGATACTGGCTTATTTAGGAAATTTGGCTATGATTTCTGGTAATTTGATTTCCTTTTGATGATGTGGAACTTTAGTACAAGGAACTCCATGTTGTAAAGTTAGTCAGGTTTTTTGGGGTCTGGTCTCAAATGATGGATTCCTCTTTTTTTATTTAAGCAGAGAAATGTGTTCAGCAATATTGAGGAAGTGACCTTCCTTAGTGTACTCAAACAATTAGAGGTCATTATGGGGTCAAAAGCAGGTATAGTCTTGTTAACCTGTTACTTGTGAGAAGTCCCTGACACTCAGCCACTACTTTTACTTTCAAACAATAACAACAAAAACAAAACAAAACAAGCAAAACAAAGTGACTCTTCACTCAAGCCTGCACATACCCAATGGGTAACAGTTATTTTCCTCTTATTGCTGAGACAAAATATGCCACATCCAAGGTTAAAGGGGAAAAAGTTTATTTGGCTTACAGTTTACAGGGGTTTCAGTCCATAGTTGGATGACTCTGAGGCAGCGTGGCAGATGGACAACAGTTCATGGCTGTGAAAAAAGGCAACAACAAGGGACTTTAAGAGCATCTCCCTATCCCTTTTGTCTTACTCAGACTACCGAAGGGAAGTAGCACTCATACCCTTAATCCTAGTGCCCTTGAAGCCAGCCTCACCAAGAATCTAGCTTCTGCCACTTTCAAAATAGCCTCTGACCCACGAGGCTGTAGGGGCACATCTGCACACAAACCAGAATGGTAACTAAAAGTAAAGCAAAGCGGGCCGGGGAGTTAGCTCCGTGGTTCCAGCGCCTGTCTTGCAAGCGCAAGGGCCCGGTTCGATTCCCCGGTAACCACATAACAATACTGGGTGTGGAGACTCACCCCAGCAGCAACCAGTACCACATACCACAGTGCCGGGCGTGGTGGCTCACGCCTGTAATCCCAGCACTTGGGAGGCAGAGGCAGGAGGATTGTGATGTGAGTTTGAGGCTGAGCTCAGGGCCAGCCTGAACCACAAAAAAGCGAGACCTTGTCTCAAAAAACCTAAAAAAAAAAAAAAAAAAAGTAAAGCAAAGCTTGGCCTTCACTTGGTATGTCTCTTTTAATACCTTAAAATTTGGGGCCAGGTCTTTGTCTAATTCTACATCTAGGCATGCTAACCCTTTAGGGACTATCTGAAAACTAGCAGTACAAGGTTGGTGAGACCTAAATGTACATTACCTATCTCATCCTCTTTGAAGACTGAGGATATTAAGATAGAAGATTTATGGAGACATTCAACTATGTATAGGTATCAAGGAGTCCCTAGTCATTGATTTATATTCAGCTACCAAAAGGTATCAGAATCATTGCCCTAAACCTGTTGTCACCTTGGATTCTAGCAGAACCTCCACAAAACTGAGACTATCCCAAGCAGAAACAATTATCTTATAGAGACTGGATCATCTTCTCAAGTGATAACTACTCCAAGGCAAAGCCAGAACTCAGATAATGATTAAACAGATCCCAGCTCACCCTCACAGAGGAATAAGGCCTGACCTAGTTCCTTGGTTTAGGGACCAGTCTGATCTGTTCCATCACAGCTGTGCCTCCTTTCGCTGCTCAAATGCAAATCCCTTTCTTGTTCTTTCTTACTATCTAACTTGGCCTAATAAATCAGTCTGTACCTCTCACTAACACATTTTGAAATACTTTCCTGTGACAATACACCAAAAATTTCTCTGGGCTAACTTGAGATCCCCTAAGAGGAATGGAGGGAGACTTTTTTGAGCCCCACCCAGTGACAGTTTCTCCCTTATGCATTTGCCAGACTGAGGATGTATGGTGGGGATGGCGAACCTTTTAGAGCTTTCAGTGATAATGAATAGCTGGCTGTGGCACATGTGGCATAGGTTCGCCATCACTGCAGTACAGGATTCAAAACTGGAGAGCAGCAATTGGAAATTCCAAAAGGATAGGTAAACCTCTCATTGTATTTCATAACCGAGGAGTTAGACACCTGGCAGTATCTTAGGCAAAGGCCCAGGAAGACCACACCTAAGGAAACCAGCAAAGCAGAGGTCCATTAAATCTTATGTAACTGAAACTCAGGTAACCACATCAAATCTCTAATTACATAGGAGCAATAAGCCTCTTACCCTGTCTGCCCAACAGAAGACAAGCAGGACCCCTTCCTCATAGATAATAACATAATTTGAAGCCTTTTTACTTCTTATGTACGTAATGCATGGCATTAATTGAATGTTACCATACAGATAATTATGATTGAAAATCAAGAGAGAAAGAGGTCTAGAGTAGAGCATTTACCTAGTATATATGAGCCCCTAGTAAATGTGAGTTCAATTCCTAACATGGAAAAAAAAGATGAAGAAAATGTAGGAAGAGACATTAGAAATAGATCTACAGGTATTATATTAGGGTACAAGGACTTCAAGGACTTAATAGTTTGAAGAAAATAGAAAAAAAGATCAGTACATAGTGGCACATGCTTGTAATTCTAGCTACTGGGGAACTTGAGGCTTGATAACTCCTTTTTTCCAGCTGACTTCAACTTCATTTAGGATAAGAGTATTTCTTTCCAAGACTGATGTTCATGATTCTTTCTCTCATGGTTGGCAGTAAAGAACTGTTGTGCTATTACAGCAAAACTAAGGTGAGGGACCCCAGAAAGGTCTTTAGAGGGTGCCACGCAGAGGTGGGAAAACACACCAACAAAAAATAGTCTTTAAAATATTCATTTGACCTTCTCTTGTCCTTTCTCTGAAGCATTTGGGGAATCCTTTCAGTCTGATTCACACAGAAAAATCTGGCAAAGAAAGATAAAGATAGAGGGTGAATTTGTTTATAATAAAGAAACTAGGGATAATTAGAGAACGTTTTTATATGCAGGGCTATCTCTCTCTGCAGTTAGGGGAAAAAGGGCACAGGTTTCATTGAACTACATTGACACTGAGAAGGGTCAATGTAAAGAAGACCTCAAACAGGGACCCCTACTAGGGAACTGATTTAATAGGCCTAAAATGAAAATCATGTTGTAAATTATCAATAAAACATTTTCATAAAGTATGTCTGATGGTTATTAGTTAAATGAAAATGATCTAGTACCCATTATTATAAGTATGATCACTTGGAGTTTGGCAGTTTATAGGCAATAATGAGTAAAAATATATTTTTCATACTGTTCTATTGGATGTTTGAGACCAAGTTATACTGTGACCTATGTTAAACAAAATTAACCTCTTGCCATCTAACAAGGTCAATCAAGTCTCCTCAGGCAGTGCCTTGGAATCAGGCACACACAATCTCTTAGCTCTTCTGCCTGTATCAGCCATCAGGATATGTCATGTCCTTGCTTGACCATACTGCTTTCTGCAAAACCATGGGAGATTTGTTTGTTTGTTTGTTTTTTAGGTTTTTTGAGACAGGGTCTCGCTTTGAAGTTCAGGCTGGCCCTAAGCTCAGCCTCAAACTCACATCACAGCAATCCTCCTGCCTCTGCCTCCCAAGTGCTGGGATGACAGGCGTGAGCCACCACGCCTGGCACTGTGGAATGTGGTACTGGTTGCTGCTGGGCGTGAGTCTCCATGCCCAGTACGGTATGTGGTTACGGGGGATCAAACCCGGGTCCTTACGCTTGCAAGACAAGCGCCCGAACCACTGAGCTAACTCCCTGGCCCAGAATCATGGTATCTTGAGGATAAGTTTCCCTCATGTCTTGGATCTTTAGTAGTTGTAGTTGACCTTGGAGGGCCAGGGCCAAAATATTGGCTGCCTTTTTAGCCCAGGTACCTTTCTAGTTCTGGTCTCTAAACTTTAGTTGTTAAACACCAGGAAAGAAAGTCAGTGACATTAGCATATGCAATAGGAGTAGTGAATTCAACTGTTATAAATCCACCTGTATATAAAGCATTGAGGAATAAGCATGTAGTTAGGGGACTCACTATGGAGCTAGGAGCTAGGAGCTCACTATGTATCCCAGGCAAGCCCCAAACTCATAGCAGTCCTCCTGCCTCTACCCGCCAAGTATGTGAGCCACCACACCTGGTATTGTGGTATGTGATATTGATTGCTGATGGAATACCAGTATTAAGCTTAACATGCCAAATGAGAAAAAAAGTTTTATATAAATTTATTAACATATGATGGACCATTGTCAGTCTTAATATTTTTGGGGACTCCCATGGTGGCAAAGGCAGACAAGTGTGTTGCCCAACAGGGTTCCCTTTTTCACCAGAGTGACACATGGCATGTATCATGTGCGAAAATGTGTCTATTGAAACATGGACAAACTGAGACTTACTGAAAGAGGGGACGTGTGTCACATTCATCTGTCAAATCGTATTACTGGCTAGGCCTCGAGGGTTAGTTCCCTCAGGGGGAACGGACCACGGAATCCACTGACAACTAGGACAGGCCGTAACTCTCTGTCATGCCTGAGCTTAAGATAGTTGAAAATCATGTTGTGGTGCCTTGGAGTTCTGATGGAAATAGTTATGATTCCTTAGCCTGATCAAAAGCAGCAAGAAATCTTGTAAGTTGATCTGTTTGCGTATTACCTTATGAAAGCAGTCCAGAAAGATTGGTATGTGATCAAACATGTCCAATATAAAAGGGAGCAGTTCTTTGGCATATAGCCTTTGTAATCTTAAAAACAAGTTTCATAATTTAGGTTCTAAGGTAAAGTGGACCATAGCTCCCCCTAGTCTCTGACATAAAGAAACTACATAAGGGGATTCACTTAAAATACTAAGGGGTTGGGAAGAAAAGTTTTCAAACACAAATAAAATAACTAGCTATTCTGACCTCTGAGCAGAGATGTTGAGAACCATCTTGTCTGGAAACTGCAAGGTCAAAATTGACCAGGCTTTCCTGCCTGCAGATGGACTTTGGACTTGACTCTTGTCTTCACCTCTGGCAACAGGGACTCAATGGTCCCACATGCTGTGATGCTTCAGGGCATAATTGCACAGGACCTGCCTAACTTCTCAAGGACTTTTGCTGACATCTGCCTTGCCCAGAGGAATCCTCATCTACGAAACTTCTCTAGGACTGTTGTTGGTGTCTTCCTGCCTTTTCCGGTCTTTTGAAATGTAGATAATAAGAGGTATGGCAGGCTGGAGTCTGGGGTCCTTGCTGTCCAGAGTAGCATTGGCCAGGCCCAAGCTCAGCTTGTCTAAGTCTCATTTCTGCCTAATTATTAATTATTTCACTATGTGTTGTGGACACACAAGAGACTAGAACATAATGCAAAAGTTCTAGTTATGTCCCCCTTCCCCTGTTTACCACAAAAGAGACCAGGTATAGGTAACACATAGTTACAGAAAGTACTCCAAATTGCTGCTTGGCTTTTAGAGAAGCCATCAGTGAAATAAGTGGGGGCTTCTTGTAATGGCTGAAATTGAGTAACCTTGGGGGAGAATAAATTCATGTTGTGCAGAAAACTGAAACAGAGAATCACTGGGATAATGATTATATGTCTGAACGATGGACTCTGCAAAGGCCACTTGTGGATATAAATGAAGCAGTATGTAGCAGTGCCTGCCTTTGAGCTAACTTATCATTTGGGATAATGATGAAATGAGAATCAGCTCCAAATAATTGTCGGGTACGATTACGTCCTAAGGAAACTGCTTTTGCAATTTGCTGTACATATAACTGTAGAGATTTTACTATCTGATTAGATAAAAACCGCCATTGCATGGAAAGACTTGTTTTTCATAGCATTGTCCTATTAAACCTGTAGGTGAATAGGAGGTGTTAAGTACAAACAAATAAATTGTATAGTTAAGAGTTAAAACCAAAAACCTGTCAGTTATATATGGCTTGTCCTATTAGTTGTAAACTCCTTTTGTGCCTCTGGAGTTAATGTTCAAGGGGAGTTAAGATCAGAATCTCCCTGTAAGATTTCATACAAATTTTGCAATTGAAAAGTTGGAATCCCTATTTTAGGTCCGATCCAATTAATATTACCTAATAACTTTTGAAAATCAGTTAGTGTTTTTAATTTGTGCATTCTAAATAGTATTTTTGTGGATTAATAGACTGTTCTGATATCAAAGTACCTAGGGAAATATAAGGCTCAGATAGTTGAACCTTTTCAGGTACTATGCATAATCCAAAGCATAGTAAGTCCTTTGCAGCAGCAAAGGTCTGAAAAGTAGCTCTTGTGTACTTATAGGCATTGTCATCCACATAATGTGTTAAATATCAGTAGGAAATAATTTGCAAGTAGCCAGAAGAGCCTGTGCTACAAAAAGCTGACACAATGTGGGACCGTTAGCTGTTTCCTGAGGTAACATGGTCTACTGAAAGTGCTTCTTTGGCTCTTTAAAATTTGTACTTGGTCCTGAGAAAGCAAATCGAGGTCTGTCACTTGGGCACAGAGGAATGTTAAAGAAGCAGTCTTTTAAATCTATAACTACAATTGGCCACCTTTGAGGAATTGCCACCAGATTTGGTAAGCCAGGTTGCAATGGAATGAGGCTTGCATTAACAGCCTGCAGGTCCAGAAGCAAATGCCATCAGCTGACACAGAGGCCCACGCCCTCTGCATGAGGTTCTCTGGCTGGCAAAAGAGTAACGCTGGGAAATCAGCTTTTCTGTGTAAATCTGAAACTTCACTGCTGCCAGTCAGCATATCAAAACTAATCTCTCTGACCTGCTTGTCTCCCGGGCATTCTTGTGAGCCTGCTCCCTAATTAAGGAATGCAGTTCCACCTCAAAATGGAGTTACTGGGTAGAGGACAGGCATGTTTTTGCAACATGAAAAACATCATGCAGAACCAGAGAATAAGTCTGAAGTACATTGTCCAACAAACCCACTGTACAGGGTCATTGGACACCATTAGTCAATACGCTTTGCCTGAGCTCCTTTAGGATGTTAAAATCAAATGAAGTGTGAATGTATGTGTCCACTCCTGGGTTGCTGGGGTCAGGCAAAAGTGAGATAGGAAAGCACAAAGGGTCTTCAACTGCCTTGCCAGCTGTATCCGGCTTTTGTAGGGTACGGCAGGGAGTGGCCCTGGGTATGGGCTTTAGAAGGGAAGCAACAAAACCTTTGTGTGGCACCTGGAGAGGCTGCAGAGCTAGTGATTTAGGATTCTCCTCAGATGGGGCTGAAACAGCCGGTTGCAATGGTGGGGCTGATGCCTCCGTAAGATGAAAGCAAATGGGTGAAGAAGCCAAATACCAGGAAGCATGGCCAGAAGGGTAAGTAGAGGGAGGGATAGTCACAGCCTCCTGAACCCACTGAGAGAGTTCAAGAGCAGAGGAGACTAAGGCCCAAGTGATTAACATTTGAGGGGAAAGACAATCCCCTCTTTGCCTGGCTTTCCAAAGAATGACTCCCACACGTTGCCATATTACTAAGTTAATTGTCCCCTCACTGGGAAAAGATGAGACATGTATTTCTATGTCTTTGAGCAATTTTATCACGTTTTTCTTTGGTACTAGATATGCTGCTTGCTTTAACAGCAACTTAAGCAATTTGAAAAGTTACATTGATGTGATGACAGAGACTGACCCATATTTTCTACTCAGCAGATAGAAGACAACTGTCAGCTGAACACACTTACCACCAGTGTCCTTTGTGAGTGTCCAGAATTGTCCTGGGAGTTCTGTGCACTGCCCCTTTTATTCCAAGTTTGTCTCACAGGCAGATTCACCAGCAGATCCAGTTTAAATCCACATTAGGCATCAAATGTAGGGAAGAGGAGAAGGGAACATAATTAGAATGTTTACATTAAGTTCTAGTCTTCTGTGAGTCCAATGGCACACAGCGAAATAATAAATAAGCAAGAAGGAGGCTTAAAGAAGAAACTGAGCTTAGACCTGATCCATGCTACTCTGGGCAACAAAAGACTCCAGACCTGAGCTTGCCACACCTTTTATTACAGACATTCTAAAAGACCCGGATGGGGAGGGCAGACACCAGCAATAGTCATAGAGAAGTTATGTAGATGAAGATCTCACAGGGCAGGGCAGACACCTCAATCATTCTAGAGAGTAGTAGTTCTTCCCAGAAGCATCACAGCATGTGGGACCACTGGAGTCTCTGTTGCTACCGGAGGTGAAGGCAAGAGTTAAGTCCCCAAGTCCGTTGGCCGGAAAGCTGTCAGTCATAGGCCAATTGTGCAATTATTTCCCGCAGATAAGATTGTTCCTGACAGTACACCTCTTATGTGCTTACTGAAGACCCTTAATTTTCCCTGTCCTTAGGGTGACCTAGCTGTTGTCCCAAGGTAATAGATTAGGTCACATAGTCCTATTATGGTCTTCATAATGAGATTTTGGTCAACAGTGGATTATGTACATGGGTTGCCATATTACAAAGAAGCTGAAAAACACCTATCATCTAGAGAAGTTTTAACCAACACCTTTAGTGGCATTAGACATTGCTCTTGTGTTGGTAGTAATGCTGGTGATAACAGACTTTCCCTGGTACTAGTTGCATATAAGTATATACACTTATGTGCAGCACATACTTGATAATCAGTGAATATATTGCAGTCTATATCTTTACTATATTGTATATTTTTCTTTCTTTGGTGTGTGCATGTGTATGTGTGTGTGGTACTAGGAATTGAACTCAGAACCTTTGCATTGAGTTATATCCCCAGCCTCTTATTTTATTTTTACAATTTTAAGACTTGATCTTTTGTTCAGACTGGACTCGAACTTGTGATCTTCCTGCCTCAAATTCCCAGAGTGCTGGGATGACAGGCATGTGCCACAATGCTTGGAATGATCGTTGTTTTAGAGTGTATGCCTTCTACTTAAAAGAAAAAGTTTATTATAAATCAGACTGTGTGCTTTGTAATCAGCCACATACATCTTGTTTTCTGACAACAAATGAATGATCTCCTGTCTCTTGCAGGCCTATCTATCTGTCTATCTATGTATCTATGATCTGTCTACCTGATACCCTCTGTGTGCGGTAGTTGGTACCATGAGGTCAAAGTAAGTACATACTATGATGGTTGCACTATGTGAAATTTCCTGGTGAGGCATTAATCAGAACTTATCCTCGTCAATAAGCAACATGTGACTGTATTGTAATTCTCTGTGCCCTTGTGGCTCTCACTGGATGAGAATCACTAATGCTTACCAGGAATTTAAATAATTATCCAGTTACAATGACTGAAGCTCTGAGTAGCATGATGAGCGTCCTGTGACTGATGATCAGAGCTTGCCATGGATCCAATTGGGCCTCCTTATCCGAGCGGGTAGAGTGCAGTGTATCGCCACACCGCCCTCTAGTGGCTATTATGTGGAATGCAGCCTGGGCACTGATTTTTGTTTTCCAATTTTTATTTTTAAAAGCCACTCAGATATGCAGGGAACCTTGAGAATATTGGCAAGTTGAGACCTTGTTGAAGTGGTTACATAGTCATCTTTAGAATATGATTTTTGATAGCCTTAATATTTTGGTGTATAGTACCATATTTTTCTACTTAAACAAGGGAAATGGCATACTTCTGCATCAGTGCTTGATAACAGGGTAATATTTGACAAACCAGGGGAGCATTTGGAAATATTTGGAGACATTTTTACTTTCAGTGCTGGAACTCGGACCCAGATCCCACAAAGGCCAGGCAAACACCCTGCCACTGACCTACACCCTGAGCCCATGGAGATACTTTGATTGTCATGACCAAGGCCAGGGGATGTGACTGACCTCTAGTGGGTAGCGGTCAAGGACGCTGCTTACCATCCTCCAGTGAAGAGAAAAGCCCATCACAACAAAAATTATCCAGCCCCAAATGTCAGCAGCTCTACTGTTGAGAAACCAAACTCGAGATTTCTCCACATGGGGAATTTGGGGAAGTTCAGGGCAGGGGATTACTCTGGCAATGACAAAAATCAAACAGACACAGTTCTCTGCTGAGTGAAGACGGTGGTTCCTGGGTTTTGGTGAAGGGAACATTGAGCTGGTCCTTGACAAGAGTCCCTCAAACCTCCCCACCCTTCCCCACCTAGGAAAAGGATACTCTGACAGCTCATCCAGTCTGTGGGGTCACATTGGAGACCCAGGTCATGAAAGACACACAGCCAGGCTACGGATTCTCTAAGAAACTCAAAAGTGCCATTTCCTTGGTAGAGGGGCACGTATTATTCATTTCTAAAGTAAAGAAACATAAACTTTAGGAGGCAAATGAGCTCTCAGGGGCTTCCTGCCAACTCACATGCTTTGAGGCCAACACGTCTCACCAGTGTGATGGGGACTCCAGCCAGCTGTGCATGTCAGAACACAAGCCCCTTCACACCGAGAGTGGGCCTGCTCCTCCTGGCTTCTCCATAACTTCGATGCACTTTTTCAGAAGAAGACCTCACAGAGGACACATGGGAAACCTGACCCTGGGTTTTATCTCTCTTCTTTCAGCCTGAGGAGACGTGCAGGGAGACGAGGACAGCAAAGGCACCCTGAGAAGACCTCTCTCCTTCTCCCCAACAACCCAGGCCTGGGCTGGCAGCTGTAATGTCAAGTACTGTGTCAGGAGTGGCCCAAAGGACTCCCTGTAACCCACAGTCTCCCTCCTCAGACAGGCCTGGGCTTAGGGGCTCCACAAAGGTGGGAGGCAGCCTCTCCTTTTCCTTCATTTCTTCCTTTCCACCTTGTAGAAATCAGCATAGGAAAAACCAAAGTATCGGAAGCTGAGTCTCTACAACCATCTCAGATGGAGGAAAAAAATGAGTGATTACATCCTGAGGTCTAACTACTACCTGGTAGTAACTCTAGTTTTAAGACTAGACCGTTGCTGGATGTGCTAGCTCATGTCTTTAATATTGGCCCTCTGGAAGGCTGAGGCAGGAGGATCAAGAGTTTGAGCCTCTTTTGGGAAATTTAGCAAGACTCTGTCTTGAGATTTTTGAAGGGTGGGGATGGTGTTCAGTGTGAAGGACTTAGGTGCAGTCCGCAGTATGTCCCCCCATATCTATAACTATTTAATGATATTTTTAGTGAAATATATATTTACATCTATTTATATATCAATTTGGAGAAAGAGGGTGAGAGCCTAAGGTCATCTAAAGGTGATATAAAAGGTACATTGCTATCTTTAATTAGTTTTGGCCTGTCCAGCATTTGAATATCACTTCTTTCTGTTTGAGAGATTTCTTTTTTCTTTATCTTTTTTTTTGAGACAAGATCCCGCTTGTAGTTCGGGATGGCTCTGAGCTCACTATGTAGCCCAGGTGAGCCTCGTACGCACAGCAATCCTCCTGCCTCTGCCTCCTGAGTGCTGGGATTACAGGTGTGAATCACTATGCCAGGCATTGTGGTATGTGGCACTGACTGCTGGTGGGAGTGAGTCACCAAGCCCAGCATTGTGGTGCGTGGTTACTGAAGATCAAAATAGGGATCTTGCGCTTGCAAGACAGGCGCAAGAACCACTGAGCTAAATGCTTGGCCTGTGAAATTTCTTAATTAATAAAAAATCAGAGCATGCCAGCCAATAAGAGCAAAAAGTACCACACATCCATTTTTGGGCCATCCTAGGAGGTAGGATAGGGGTGGTGGCAGACAGTGCAACAGCGGGTGACACAGGGTTTCAAGGCCAGCAGAGGCAGTGAGGCAGTGACCGTCCATGACCTAGTGATGTGGACAGCGCCACAAACCTGTGCGGCCCACTACCGCCACCCCTGGCCTGCCTTTTGGCTGTGTTCCCACTCACAGTCCATTCTCTCTTCTTCCTGCTCATTGCAAAGTGAATCTCCTAGCGCTTCTTTGAACTAGTTGATAGTTGTTCAATAGGTCCCTTTTCTACATTGGAAAAAAAATTCAATGTCAATTTCTGTTGATTGAAACTAATAAAGCTGTTTCAGAATTTGGTACCAGGAAATGAGATGCTCGGAGCAACACAGCCTAATATGGGAATGGGGCAAATATTGGAAGCAAGAGGTAAGACAACAGGGCCTCTGAGGGCTGAGATGGGGAGTTGGTGTTCTTTGTTACACAGTGGTGTGGTGTTACTTATTTCTTAAAGTATTTGTCAAAGTGAGACAAGAGCCAAGAAGAAAAGGAAGAACTAAAAACTGAAAGAAGACCTGTCTAAAAGCAAAAATAGGAAGTAAATGGACTTTATTAAAAGAAGTTCTTTCTGTCCGTAGCCTGTAATCTAAGTGACGGAAGCATACAATCACTCGAAGCGGTACAATCAAAATAATTTAATTATCTGCTTGAAGGTAAGTTGAATCTAAGGAGAGGTATTGAGGAGTAGGAAGTGACCTGAGGTTCCACACAAGGCCCGAGATATAAAATGGCCTCCAAGCCGAGGTGGAAAGTGTCTGACCCTGGGCTTGTCACTGGATGGGAAAAAAGGAACAATTAACATCTAAAAGTCACCTTGAGAAGTAAAAAATCTCCAGTATCTCTGAGTATCCCAAATTACATAGTCACAACATAACCAGACAATGGCCACTTTTTAAAAAAATTGAATGCTACTTTTAAGAATCTTAAAAAAATGAGAATTAAGTTGTGTCTTATACTGCTACATATCCCCATTATGGAGTGCAATCATGATGTGTATATTTAATGTACCAATAAAGATTAAAAAAAAAAAAGAATCTTAGAGGATTTCTGTTCTATTGTGCAAAGCTCAGAGCCCTTGAGGGAAAAAAAAAATCATTCTTTTAGTTTACTACTTTTTACTTGCTTCCTACAAATAAAATATTCAGTTTTTTAATAGAATTATCTCTGAGTGTTTTATGTAAAATAAGAATCATCCTTCGCTCTTCATCCAGAGGGAGAAACTGAGGCACCACTTCTCAATCAGGTCTGTGGGTGACAAAGATCAATTCCCAGAATAAAGCCAAAATGTAAACCTTTCCAGACATCATCATGGCAGATGATCAGCTCTCTGTGAGAGATGCTAGATGTTCTGGCTTCCTGTCTTTGGCTTTTGTTGTCCATCCTCGCAAAGAGTGAGAAGTCTGGAAGTCTGGTCTCACCTCGCCCATTTCGTCTGCTACACCACAGAGTAGAAGTACTGTGTGAGGAGCTCTCTGCTCAGTCCTGTGCCAGCTGCAGAGCAAGCTAAACACTCGGGGACCACCCGTGCCATGTCCACTTCCGGAAGTGCATGGAGACACATCAACAGACATTGATCCAGGAGGGCGTTCAGATGCATGGAGTGTCTGTCAGAGAACTGAGGCCTGGGGCCAAGTTCAGTGTTCAATTTGCTTTTTCCACCTTCGTTAAGAAAGTCTCTTCATTGGCTTTGTGTGTCAGCTCTCTGGAAGTGCCACACTGGAGTAGATTGTGATGGAATTTAATTCCTGTGGACAAAACAGAAGTCATGAACCAAGGGATGGGGCCCTGGCTTTATGGGCTGTGAGGGGACCAGCATTGCTTAGGAAAAGGGAAGGGTCTCTGTGAGCATGTAGCATGAGAGCTTTCGGAGGGTCTGTCATCGACAGGGAGTTCCTAGAAGCACCACTCAGGGGCTCAGATGTCCAGACTTCTCCTTGTCTGCAGACATGGCTACAGCTCCCTACTGAGCAGGACTGTGTCACCCTGGAGCCCAGAGACCCAACCTCAGGGGTCTGAAGACCTGTATTAAGTGGGCTGCCTCTCTTATCTCTCTTCTCCTTCCTTGTAAGGAAAACCACTTACAGGTGAAAAACCAAAAATTAAACTATTGAGCTTTAAAAACGGGTAGCAAGACCCAAGGAGAGAGGAGAGGAGTGAGACCCACAGGAGAGAGGGTGGGAAAGGAGAAGAGGACGGTAGGCAAAGACTTCCCATAGCCAGAGGAGAGTCAGAGAAAGAGGACGGAATAGGCAATTTAGGAGGCTTTGCTGTAAAATGTAAATACAACGTACAGTTTTCCTTCCCCAAGGGAACTTTATTTAAAAATTGATGTTATTTTTAAAAGTCTTAAAAGTCAGACTTATAGTTTTACTTCCCTTTTGGATAGAACAATGTACTGAGAATAGGTGTTGAGATGAAAGTCTAAGCCCAGCATGCCTGCGATCCTAGCTCTGAAAGAGGCAGAGGTAGGTGGATTGCCAGTTGGAGTCCTGCCAAGACAACTTAGCCAGACCTTGTTTCCAAAAAAAAAAAAAAAGCATGTAGCTCATTGGTAGAGCACCTTTGGGCTTGGGGAGAGGGAAGGGTTATTTGAAACAGATCAGTGGCTCAGGCCTATTTGAGTGGACACGCAGAAGGGACTCTGAAGAGGCACAAATGCAGGCGTTTCTGTACCTTCGTCCTCAGTCATCCTGGGCTATCTCCTAGAATTCCCAAGTGAAACAAACACTTAAGCCCACAGTGTTTCAGTTCCTTCAGTGAAGGAAAGATTCCTGCCGGAAGTGAAGGCAGCCTACTGCTAATCTTGCCATGGGCAAGTCCCGCCCTTGGGGCAGATCATGTTCTCCTCTAGCTTATTGGCCCTGCGAGCTCCACAGAGTATAACTGAATGCAGCTGTCAACATTAGCATCTTTTACAACGGTAAGCAATGTTTTAAATGAACTTTTATTAACATGGAATCATGGTCCATAGGAATGGGTACTGTGGGATATTTCAGTACAGGCTATGAGTATCTTTTCAAAGCTCTCTGGGGATTCTGTTTTGCAGGTGGCGCTGAGAACTCCTGCATTCAAGCTGCAGTCCCCACTAAGTGTGCATCAGAATCATCTGGCCTCTGTTGTTTTTTCATATGGAGGTCTTTGGGTTCTCTCTGTGTCTGTTCTGATTTAATAGAGTCCTGGGTGGGAGGCCCCGGGAATCTTTCTTTATAATCAGTGCCAGCTGGTTCTGACGTGGTCCTTGGACAACCAGAGCAATGTCAGCCAGTGGGGAGTAGGCACAGCTCATTCTGTGTGAGCAGGTTGTGGGGTTCAAAGAAGCCCTAACACCAAGACCACAGCTACTATTCTCTGCCTGTTTGCTGTGGGCTAACTTCTCAACCAAGAACTCAACAGCTGGTTTCATTTCATCTCTACCAGAAAAAAAATAAAAGAAAGAAAAAATAAAACTTGCTTGCCTTCTACTCCTCCTCCTACTCCTTCTCTAAACTATTCCTTTTCTACATTGAGGGGCTCAGATGCCTCACCTGGGCGGACTCTGGAACAGGTTCTGTGGCAGCCACGTAAATGGTGGTACAGGGGTCCTGAGTTGGCTGGGGGTCAGGTTTCTCCCGAGGAGGCTGGAAGCAAAGCAAAGAAAGCAGGTTAGTGAAGCAGATGGCTCATTCCCATGCAGTTCTCCCTGTGGATAAACACAAGATCAAGATGTTCAAGTTTAAGAGCTCCTTGGAGTTATTTGGTCCAAACTCCTTGCCCATTCTCCCTCAACTGCCCCCAGACTCAGTTCTGTAGGTTTTGCTTGGACTCCACAAGGACATTGAAGAGCTCACAACCTTCCAAGACAATCTCATTCATTGTTAGCGCTTCCCAAGTGTTTGAAAGTATGAATTGGTTCCTACAGGGGCTTGGAAGGGGCCAGGATTTTAGGGGAACTTAGTCTGGCTCTCTGATGGCACTGGGGACATTAGCATCCATTCAGTCCCTTGCTATCGTCCCTGCTACTGCTCACTCTGATGTATGTCCTCCCATTGGCCTCATAACCACGCTATGTGTCAAATGTTGTCATTACTTACATTTGACAATGAAGACACTCAAGCTCAAAAAATTTCAGGACTTTCCTATTATATGTATGCATGAAGTGGCAAGGCTAAGAGTGCCACCAGGGGCTTTTAACTTACAGTGTATCTTCTTTCCATGACTAGACTTCTTTGTTTACCTCATTTCATATCTTTCACTTGAATTTCTAAGGTATTTAGAGTCTAATTCACTCATTATGGCAACTGAATGCCATGTTGTAAACACTCTCCTATCTGTAATATTTCCCCAAATAAACTGTAAGTTCCTTAAGAAATAGCCTATGTAGCATAATCTCAGCTACTCGGGAGGCAGGGGCAGGATGAGTGCAAGTTGGTAGGTAATCCTGACAATTTGGTAACATCCTTTCTCAAAATAAAAATAAATAAACAAAAACAGAAATAAATAAGCAAGCTTGGGGATAAGCTCAGTATTCCTTAGGTTCAGTATTCAGCACCATTGGTAGGGGCATGGAAGGAAAAGAAGAAAAGAAAAATAGTCTATCTTTCTTTACATTCTCCCACAAAAGAGACCTGGGCACAAAAAAATACCTTCAGTTGATATTTGTTGATATTGCTTTGAATGAATTAAAGTCTGTAATATCAAGACAAGCTAATGTAGGGGTAACACTACTCCTGTAAGATGTTTAACTTATGATAAGGACATCCTCTGTCAGCACACTTTGGGGACAATGGTCGAATTCAACACTGCTCCTGGTTTCTCTGGATATGCGACACAAGATGAAACTACAGAAGATGGTGTGAGTGTGTTTAATATGGGTAAATCTCATCTAATAGAAAATTAAAGAACTGGAAAAGTTTTTCTGAAGAAAGGGCACATTCTTTTATACATCTGTTGGATTGTTATATGGAAGAGGAAGTTGCCAGTAGAGCCTTTCTTGTTTGAGGCAGGATTACAAATGCGGGAAGTATTTTGGTTCAACAGAGTGAGGAACTTCCTAACAGGAAAAGATGCTCAAGTGTGAGAGTATGTTTCTCATTCCCAGAACTTCTTGGGCCTGGGCTACACCAGGGCTTCTTGCACTGTTTATGTGTATGTGAGTTACCTTGGAATCCTACTAGAAAACTGACTCTTTTCTGAATAACTGTTTATATGATTTTCGTCTTTAAAACGATATAATATAGGCATTGTAAATATAAATGAAGGAAAATGTAAGGATATGGCTAAATTTATATACCCATTGATATTTAAAACGGTAGTAATTATGCCTTACATGTTAAAAATGTACATGAAATTAAAATAATGACCAAAAGGACACGTCATTCAGGAGGTAAATGACAGTGGACTTCGGATTTTTAATGCAGTTGATGTTGTGACCACAGCCATTCTTTGTGGAGTGAGCTAGCATCTCAGTGTTATTTTCATCTGCACCTCTTAGATGACCAGTGATGGTGAGCATTTCTTCATATGTTTCTTAGCTGCCTATATCATCATTTGAAAATACCTGTTCATTTCAGATGCTAATTTTTGAATTGGGTCTTTAAATTTGGGGGATGATTATTTTAAAAGTATAAAGTAAAAGTATATATATATACTCTAGATAGTAGTCCTTTGTCAAGAAAAAAGCTAGTAAAAATTCTTTCCCATATTGTCTTCTCTGCTGGTGATTTCTCTTGCTGTGCAGAACCTTTTTATAAGATGAGATCTCAGGTGTTAATTTCTTATGCTAGTTCCAGTGCTACAGAGGTTTTATTCATAAAATCTTTCCCTATACAAATGTCTTCAAGAGTTCTACCTAACCTGTCTTTCAGTAGGTTTAGAATTTCTGTTTTAATATGTAGGTGTCTAATCTACTTTTAGTTTAGTTTGGTGTTTGGAGCAAAAGATAGATCTAGCTTTAGTCGTTGGCAGATTGAAATGCAGTTTTTCAGCACTATTTGTTAAAGAGGCTGTCTTTCCTCCATTGAGGGTGTTTGGCTCCTTTGCCAAAGATGAAGTTGCTTAGTATAATTAGAGTTGTTTCTGGATCTTGTGGTCTGTTCCCCGATCCTTGAGACTGTTACTTTGCAAGTATGATGCTTTAAAAAAAAAATCACAGTGGCTTAATAGTATAATTTCAAGTTGGGGATTGTGATACTCCCTGCCATAGCCCTGTTGCCTAGAACTGCTTTTGAAATCAGCCAACAACAAATGCTATTGGGGCTGTGGGGAGAAAGGAACCCCTCTCCACTGCTGGTGAGAATGTAGACTGGGGCAGCCACTGCGGAGATCAGTGTGGAGCTTCCTTAAAAAAACTAAGATTAGAGGCCTTATTTGAGCCTGCTATTTCCCTATTAAGTATATACACAAAAAATTTAAAATTTAAAATATTTGTATCACACCAGCATATGTGCACCCATGTTTATAGCAGCTCAGTTTGTGATAGCTAAATCTTAGAAATAGCCCAAATGCTGAACAACAGGAGATTGGATAAAGATGTGTTTTTTTTAAAAAATAAAATAAAATGGAGTATTACTCCACCATAAAGAATGATGAATTTGAATCATTTATACTCGAATGGTTGTATTGTGAGGTGCAAATATCAGTGCTGATAGAAGTCAACATCAGGACAGGGGAGCTAGCTCAGTGGTTCCAGCGCCTGTTTTGAAAGCACAAGGGCCCAGGTTTGATTCCCAGGTAACCACATACAATACTGGGTGTGGAGACTCACGCCCAGCAGCAATCAGCACCACATACCACAGTGCTAGGTGTGGTGGCTCATGCCTGTAATCCCAGCACTCGGGAGGCGGAGGCAGGAGGATTGCTGTGATGTGAGTTTGGGGCTGAGCCTAGGGCCAGCCTGAACTACAAAGCCAGACCCTGTCTCAAAAAAAAAAAAAAAAGTCAACATCAGTTCATGATAAAATGTAAACCAATAATAAAAATCTTTTTTTTCCCCCAGTGCTGGAATCGAACCCTGGGCTTCATACATCCTAGCAGGAACTACACTTTTGAGATACAGCTTTCAACAATATTCCCCATGTAGTTAAAAAAAAGAGAATTATGAAAAAACCTTCAACCAAAATCACACTTCATAGTGAGAAACTTAGACCTTTCTTTTCAGGTTTGGAGCTTCACAAGGATGTCACTGTTACCATTTCCATTTACCAGGTTCTGGGACGTCTCAGTCAGTAAAATTGAGGGAAGAGAAAAAAAAGAGTTCTGTCATTTGCAAATGAAGAATAAAACTACTGGATTTTTACAGATGATACAATTGTGTACAGAGAAAACCCCAGTCATCTGCAGATAAAATGACTAAACTTCCAAATACATTAGCAGTATTTCAGATAAATCTAAACACAAAAAATTAATTGTGTTTCTATATATCAACCCTGTTTCCAAAAAACTAAAAATCAAACAGCCAAACTAAACCAAACCAAACAAAATTTAAAAATAGATGGTCAATAGCTTATCCACATAGGAAAATAAAACTTCGCCCCTTTAAATCCAAACTATTTTCAGATATATAATCAATACAAACGTGAAAGAAATATTATAGCTTTAGAAGGTGATAGAATATTTTCATTCTCTTGAAAAGAGAAACATTTCTCAAATGGAGCAAAAAGAATCTAGCTATAACAGCAAAGATGATGAGGTTGCTCTACACTAAAAGGAACTTTTCTTAATAAATATCTCTGAAAACTTGCAAAGAGAAGCCACAGATGCTACAGATACAACTGCTCATTTTCAAAATATGAGCCCACCTATCCTCATCT
>PVIR01030428.1:0-20280 GCA_004026965.1 Petromus typicus | reverse complement strand
TGCACAAAATACCAAGAAACAAATGGTATCATATCAAATTAAAATCTTCTGCACAAAAGAAGTGAATAAAAAACTTACAGAATGTGGAAAAAATATTGACAACTATTCCTCAAAGAGAAGACTAATATCTGAAATATATAAAGAACCTAAATAATTAATCCTTTCCAAAGTAAAAAATCCTATCAAAACATGGGCAACTAAAACAGACACTTCTCAGAATAAGAAATACAAATGGCCAATAAATACATGAAAAAAATATTCAGCATCTCTAACCTCTAGAGAAATGCAGATTAAAACAAGACAAAAGATTCTATCCTACTACAGAAACAATGTTCATCAACAAGACATCAGACCACAAATACTGGAAAGGCTGCAGGAAAAAGGGAACCATTCTGTATCGTTGGTGGAACCATAAACACAACCACCATAGAAATCAATTTGGAGACGCCTCAAAAAACTAACACTTGAAGTTCCATTTGACTCAGCTATTCTCCTTTTAGGTGTCTTTCAAAAAATGTGGTGTTAAAGACATCACGTTACAGTGATATGTGCATACTTAAGTCTACAGCAGTTCAATTAACACTTAAATCTTGGAAGTGGCCCATCAATAGATGCATGAATATAGATAATATATTAATATAAAGTAGACTACTACTCTGTTATGAAAGAGGAAAATGGATGCGCCTTGAGACCATAACATTAAGTGAAATAAATCAGATGTACAAGCTTAAAAATATTACATGATATCTCTTATATGAGAAACCCAAAATATAAATAAGGAGCAAAATAAAAGAGACAATGGGCCGGGGAGTTAGCTCAGTGCTTCTGGCGCCTGTCTTGCAAGCGCAAGGACCAGGGTTCGATCCCCAGTTAACCACATACAATACTGGGTGTGGAGACTTGCGACCAGCAGCAACCAGTACCACATACCACAGTGCTGGGCATGGTGGCTCACGCCTGTAATCCCAGCACTCAGGAGGCAGAGGCAGGAGGATTGCTGTGATGTGAGTTTGAGGCTGAGCTCAGGGTCAGCCTGAACCACAAACAAGACCCTGTCTCAAAAAACCTTAAAAAAAAAAAGAGACAAATGTTAAGGGAAAATGTTATTGGTTTAGTCAACCTGTATTGGAGATACTTAAGAAGTTCAGGAAAAATAACTCAACCCAAAATCTTTAAATCCCATGAAAATAGATACTGTGCTGGTCTTGTTCCCTTTTTTGTTTAGTTTTGTTTTGTTTGAGATGAGTCTATGTAGTTCCAGCTGGTCTTAACAAACTATGTAGCCCAGTCTGCCCTCAAACTCATGGTTATCCTCCTACTTCTGTCACCCAAAAGCTGGGATTCCAGGTGTATCCCACTCTACCTGACAGGTTCACTGTCTTCAATATTTTGAAAGTATAGAGACAGAAGAAACCGTGGAGTAGACATTTACTCAGATTTCACATATGACTCTTCCTAGTATTATTTGCTGATTTTAGCCCAAATAAATATTTAATTTGTAATGATTAGGAAAAACAAAATCACACAACATAGGATTATAATACAAAACAGAATGGCCTCCTAAGTGAGCTGGCAAGATAGCTATTAACCCACTGCATCTTTTGCTAGCTTTCTCCCTTCCTTTACTCCTAAACTCACAAAGTCTTAAAGATGTCCCTAATGGCAGTGACAAAAATAACTATTCAGAGGTCAGAGGCTGGAATGGTAAAGTTGAAAGGGAAGGCCAGAACTAGGAAGAGGGAAGATTACAACAGCGAAGAAGCCTTCAGGAGGGTGTTCTTAAATGAAAGGCATCAAGACAGCTTCACTGTCGCAGAGGTAGAGTGGTTAGACTGAAATCATTCAGAAAACAAAACAATTACAGACATTTATATTTAAGTGGATGTCCCCTAAGCACATACGCCAATGTAAAATAAATAGAACTTAGATATGTAAATACCATATTGTTTCTCCAGTATGAGAAACTGAAGGTGTAAATAAGGTTTAAAATGTACGGTATGTATTATGAAATAGGAAGAAAATGTTCAAAGGGAAAAGGAAGATGGGGAAAGTAAAGAAAGAAAAATTGGATGGTAAAAACAAAAAAATGGAAACAAAACTTATGTATAGGACAATAAAGATTCTAGGGAGGGCAGGGAAGTGGGAAAAAAAATGAGAATCAAGATATACCATCTACAGGTACAAATTCTCATTGAGGAATGTGATCAAAATGTACCAATAAAGGAAAAAAATCCAACAACAACAACAAAAAAAGAAAACAAAGTAAAACAATGGTCCACATAAACACCTATGATTCAGAACATCTCCATTCTAAATCTATGGAATTCAGGCAATGTGGGACTCCCAATTTTTTTTAAGACAAAGTCTTGCTCTGAGTTCAGGCTGGCTTCAAACTCAATGATCCTCCTGCCTCAGTCTCCCGAGTTGCTAGAATTAATTACAGACATGCACTATCATGCTCAGAGGGTACTTTTTAAGAGATCTGATTAATTAAAATAATAGTACTAGCGTCCAGTTTCTCTTCACTTAAAAATAGCTCTGCATGTCTCAACACTAAAGCTCCTGACCTTGCTTAGCTCTCCAGCTTTCTCTCCTTAGCTCATCTCTTGCTTTGCATCCTATCTCAGGCTGCAATACATTAGCTCTCAGCTGCCCAATGCAGCACGCTGTGTTACATTATAGCTGTACATTAAGTTTTCAACCGGACCTTCAAATATTCACTTTCAAGCTCCAGCTCTAACATCTAGCCCTGTGCAAAGTGTTTTCCTATTGGTCCCGTCCCACCCTGCCTAACACACATCCCTCTCAAAATACAAAGGACCAAGGATTTAAAGGTATTCCCCTGTACCCATTCACTTCTATACACTTGTAACACCCAATGCTTTTAGGTGATTTTTTGTGTTCTTGATTGAACTGTCCAAGGACTAGACCACTTTTTTAAATTTATTTTAATTTTCTCCAGAGCCTGTTAACACATAATGAGGACTCAAGTGAAATAAAATATAAAATTTTTGAAATGCAAAATTCAAAACTAACCACCAAAACAATACCTTAACTAGATGTCTATAGTTTTTCCCCTGAATCATCATTAGAATTGCTGAATATGAACAACAGAAATAAGCAATCACAAAACAAAATCATTTTCAAATACCAACACAAGTACTGTCTTTGCTCAGATTATGAAGGATGCAAGTTAAAACATAACTCAGTATGTGCGATGATATCTTTCCAATCGTAAATGTGATTAATACTCTAATTCTACAGTAGAAATGCATTTGAATTAACTAGTATTTCCAATGACTTTAATTTTATAGATTTCCTTTAGCCAAAAAAATGGTGATGCAATTCTAAACTGACTGATGAAATGTATATAACAGGTCATCAAACTTTTATCCTCTCAACATGAATCATTTTTGCTTAACTGATATATCTTACATTAATAACTTAAGCACTTGGAAAGTATTAATCATTTTTAAAGAATAAGATCGGTAGGTTCAAAAACAAAACCTGATATAGAAGCATAGAAAGACAAAGAAAATACAGATTACCTGTAATCCAACCAACCAAAGATAACGTGACATATCCCCTAAATATTTTAATATCCATATACAGATACTAATAGTGACCATGACCACGAAACAGCTGCCATTTATCAAGGGCAATACAGGCACCATACCAAGCAATGCAAATTGTTTCCCTTAATCTTCCAAACCCAGTGAGGTAGGTACTTGGGATCTTCTTTCTGTTTTTATTTCTACCGTCCACAGGTCTGTTTTGTTTTCCCCTATCAGGCCATGAGTTTGGAGGGCACAGATCACAGTTATGAAGAACCTTTTAGAGTCAATGACCACTGACTGCAGCATGCACGCCACAGGTTCACCACCACTGCCATAGGAGCCGGCAGCTCAATCCCTTTCCCAGGACACTCAAAAAGTGAGCTTCTCCAGGTATAAAAAGCCAGCTTCACCTGAACTCAGGTACTCTTTGTTTGATTCTTTTTCCTGATTATCTTCCTTCATGTGTTTTCAGGACACCGTGTTGGCTCTGAGAAGGCGCTTCACATGCCCAGCATGGACAGTACATTAAGGAATGCTCGAGTTAAGCCTCTTCCAGCCCTGCCACAGTAACATTCACGCTGCACTCAGCCCCTCGATGTTCACGGTGGCACCTCTGCTGCAGACTCACGTGTATGTAGCCAAGGAAGAACTGTTTTCTAAAGGGCCAGAAAAAGAAACACCCTCTCCTCTCTGTCTTTGTGTTAGTCACTTTGGTGAAGATAGTGGTTCTAGACAGAAGGCTCTATTTTAAAATCTCTCTTTCACAGTGGAAAAACTGAGAAGGCTTAGAAATTAAATGCAGCACTTTATTCAGTCACAGAGCCAACAAGCAGCCAAACAAAAATTAAAGTCTTTTAATGCCTTAGTTCCCAATCTGTGTATCCACGTAGATAGGGATATACAAACATGCATTTTCACCAAAAAAATAGCAACACACTAACCAGTTTTTTTTTTCAACTGATTTTATTGGTACATTTATACATATATTACGATCACAAACACTGAGAATTTGTACCTGTACATGGCATATCTTGATTCTCATTTTTCCCTTCTCCTCTGCCCTCCCTACAACTCCCACACCCTATATATAAACTTAGTTTTCGTTTTGTTACTAGCAAATTTATTCTTTCCTTTATTTTCCCCTATCCACCCTTTCCCTTTTCTTTTTGCATTTTCTTGCTATTTCACATTCCTACCACTCGTTTTGATATTCATTTACATCTTCAGTTTTTCATACTAAAGAAAAGATACAATATTTACACACTTGTGTCCTATTTCACTTATAAATATATCCCTAAGGTCCATATATTTGAGTGTAAATGATTCAAATTTATCATCTTTTATGGCTGAGTAATACTCTATTTTATTTTTTAAAAACTACATCTTCTTTATGCAGTCTTTCATTGATGGGCATTTGGGCTGTTTCCAAGATTTAGCTATTACAAACGGAGCTGCTATAAACATGGTTGTGCACATATGTTGCTGTGATATGATTCTTTTAATTCTTTCATGTGTATACCTGACAGGGGAACAGCCAGGTCAAATGAGATCTTGAGTCCTAGTTTTTTAAAGAATCTCCACTTGATTTCCACAGTGTTTGCACGAGTCTACATTCCCACAAACAGTGGAGAAGGGTTCCTTTCTCCCCACAGCCCTGGCAGCATTTGCTTCTTAATCTATTCTGCCAGTCTGTGTCTAATTGGCACAAAGGCCATTGATACTAGTATTTACTGATTTAGCCCTGTCATAATGTTTTCTTGTTCTTGGCTCATTTATTCTCTGCTTTCCCCCCTTTCCATTCAGTTTCTTGCTTTGCCCCACAAGTTCACTCTGCTGGGCCTCGCGGGACCGTGACATTCGCTATCTTATTACCAAGCGGTATCTTCATCTTCTAGGCTCTGTTTCTCATCTGAAGCCAGGTTCATCCCACTGGCTGGTGAACAGCCACCACGGCCTACTCCTGCCAGGGCAGGTCTTCCAAGGGGCAGAAAACAGTGTGGTCCCCAGAAGGTCCCAACTGTGCTCTTTGTTTTCCTCACCAATCTTTTAATATTACCTTCCTATCAAGTAGGAAAATAGGATATAAGCAGGTTTAGCCAGCAATAAATATACCTAAATCAGACACTAAAAATATACCTCTGAATAATGCAAATTCATCTCCACACATTTATTACTCTGCCTTCTTTGACTTTTCTCAAATCTATTCCTAGTTAGGAAGCAACATTATGAAAAATAAGAATAGCACAAGAAGCAGCAGCTCTAGAATTAGGCAGGTTTCGGAACCATCATTTTTAAAGGGTGAAGGGTGATGTGGCCTGTCACCTAGAGCGGTCCACATCACCAAAGGGCTTGTCACGGGGCCTCAGGGGAAAGCCACCTGGCAGCTGTCCAGCCCGCCACATCCACAGCAGCATGCAGGCACTTCTGGTCTGAAGTTTCAAAGTCAGAGGTTAAAACAAAAGAAGCCGCAGTCTGAGTTACCACGATCACTCATTCATTCATCATATATTATTTGCATTAACAAGAAAATAAGTTATCCCTTATGCATTGCATCTAACTAAGAAGAAATGTCTCTCCACAAAGTCTAGGAATAAGCCTAAATCCCAGAGTCCAAGTCACAGCTAAACCACACAGTGTAAAGCCTTACCTGTGGTAACTCCATGGATTAGTTAAAATTATCAAGTCACTAGTTCCAAAAGAATTATTAAAACTAAAATGTTTTAAAAATCATTTGTCACAGGGCGAGGCGTTTAGCTTAGTAGCTCTGGAACCTGCCTTGTAATCACAAGGTCCCGAGTTAGATCCCCAGTAACCACATACAACAATGCTGAGTGTGGTGGCTCATGTCCACCAGCAATCTGTACGACATAGCACAGTGCTGGGCATGGTGGCTCAGCTCTGTAATCCCAGCACTCAGGAGGCAGAGGCAGGAGGATTGCTGTGAGTTTGAGGATCACCTGGACTCCATAGTGAGCTCAGAGCCAGCCTGAACTACAAAGCAAGACCCTGTCTCAAAAAAGAAAAAAAAAAATTGTCACAAACAGAAATGTCCTGCAAAACGTACAATTGCACATAGGGTTATCAGAAGCTATGCATATGACAGAACTTAAAGACTCCAGGAGACCCAGATCAGAGATCCTAGGGCCACTCCTGTAGCAGCTCCAGCCTGCATGTCTAGGGCCAGGTCACTGTCATCATCTCTTTATCGCTCACGAAGCATGACTTGGTAGGCAGGCTGCTGTCCATACAGCCTGCATACAGGTACTGGTACAGCACTGCACACAGCTGTCCATTCGCAGCACAGACAACCTGAGCTCCTTCTGGATATGCACCACTGTAGGAACAGTAGCCATATGCCTGCCAGTGGTTGGTGCAGCGTAGGTCAAAAACGGAGAAGAAGAATCCATGGTGGTCTCGTCAGACAGGACTGTAGCGTCCACTCACACTGCATTTGTTCTGGAATCCTTAAGTGTAAATTTCCAAGCCAAACAATGATCTGAGCTTTCTGCCCATAGACTAATCATCTTCCTGTGGCAGCAAACAATCAGAAGCAGACAATCTTCTGGCTTCCCATCTGGAGGCTGAATATCCCAACACTTGTGCTCTGTGCAGGTAACGATGCAGTCCACTGGCATATGGACTTTGTCCTCAACACTCTAGTGTGTCTGATCACTGTAACAGATCAAGTGACCACCTGACCACAGGTCAGACCAGCTGTTGTTCCAGCACTTCCAAACAGTGCTCTGTTGCAGCAACCGTCCATTTCTTCACCTGCGAACCATCAAGCCACTGGCAGGACCTGGGCGAGGAGCGCAGAGAGCTGCTGAGCACTCCACCTAGTCAGCTTTGTAACCAGCCTTTTCCACTTAACATACTGTAAACAAGTTATCTGTCAATACATTTACTTTCTTCACCAATTTTACTGGCTGCCTAGTATTCCACTGTCTGGTTATGAAATGGGCTGCTTTAAATAGTACACTTAAATTATTCAAATATTATACATGCTTTAATATTACCAACATGCTATAAAAAACAACTTTGTACATTTATCTGATTAAATCAAGATAAAAAATGCTCAAAGAGAGCCAGGGATATAGCTCAGTGGTTCCAGCACCTGTCTTGCAAGCGCAAGGACCCGGGTTCGATCCCCAATAACCACGTAACAATACTGGGCGTGGAGACTCACCCCAGCAGCAACCAGTACCACAGACCACAGTGCCGGGTGTGGTGGCTCACATCTGTCATCCCAGCACTTGGGAGGCAGAGGCAGGAGGACTGCTGTGATGTGAGTTTGAGGCTGAGCTCAGGGCCAGCCTGAACCACAAAGCGAGACCCTGTCTCAAAAAACTGTAAAAAAAAAAAAAATGCTCAAAGAAAGACCGTTCTTGGCTTTGGCTACTTAATCAGTTACGAGTTACATTTTGAGGCCCCCCAAAGGCCTTCTGACTAGTTTCTCCTTTATTGTTCAGTATAGATGCTTCCTTCGTAGAATTTCAAGCAAGTTCCCTTCAAAAGTTCTGGCTGGCAATTGACAAGCTGATGTAACTCTTTCTGTACTTTTATCTTTACTATTTCCTCCCAAAGTTCCTCAACCTGATGATATGTAAGAACTTTCTTTCACTTTGTAGCATAATATTTTTCATATTCTACTGTTTTGGGTTGCTTCAACAAAAAGTGATAAGGAAGTGGAAAATAAATCACTACCTTGGATTCTGAAGTTAAAGCTTTTCAACTTTATAGATAACTAAGAGTTTTAAATAACAACCTGTTGGGAAACTGGCTCTTTTTACCATGCCACTTGAATTGTGCTTCAGAAATGAGAATCCAGAAAAGCTCTTCCTGGTCTGAGAGGCAGAATATAAATGTGAAATAGTGAACTGTTGCAAATGTATTATGTAAACAGCAACTAGACTTTACATTACTGATACAAATGAAATTTCTTAGAAGGAAAAGGTATTTTCCAATTATCTATGCAAGAAAATCACACCTATGTTACAGAATGAATTCAGTAATTACAGAATGAAAGACCAAAGGCTATAAAAGAAATTCTAATCTAGTTAGCCATGCAGAGGTAGGAGGATTGCTGTGAATTTAAGGATGGCCTGGGCTACATTGGTGAGTTCAGTTGTCAGCCTGAACCACAAAATGAGACCCTGTCTCACAAAAAAAAAAAAGGAGGCTGAAGGCTGAGGCAAAAGACTGTCATGAGTTCATGACAAGCTTGGACCACCTGGTTCAAGGCCATTGTGAACTACAAAGCAATATTTTGTCTCAAAAAAGAAAAAAGCATAGACTAAGCCTGGGCTACAGCCCAGTGGCAGTGTATGCTTGGCATGTACAAGACCCTGGGTTCATTCCCAGGACACCACCACATTACCACCACCACAACCATGGGTAAAAAACAAAACCAAAAACAATGGAACCTGATTCTTTTGGAAGAATTCTTTGAGCTTGAGTTTCTTTTCTTTTCTTCTTGGTACTGGGGATAGAACTAAGGACCTTGTACTTCTGAGCCAGGCACTGGAACCACTGAGCTAAATCTCTGCCCCCATATTATATCCTTGTATTATCTGAGTATTCTGGGTATTTCAGACATACTCTACTCAATGACATGCTTCATACACCAAATTTCACATACTAAGAAAGCGAACTTTTTCTCTATGGAAGGAAGTATAACAATGTTAATTATCTTTCATATTAATGAGGCTCAATGAAACAAATTATATTTTATCATTTCTCTTTTGAATTTGGGGAAAACAGACTATAGAAGAAAAAAGGTAATTCATTTACAGATTTAAGGGACCAGGGATTTAGCTCAGTGGCACCACTGCCTGCCTTGCAAGTATCAAGGTTATAAGTTCCATCCCCAGTACCGATATAAAATACTTCTTTTGTACCACATCTAACAATTTTAACTTTTTTAAATTTCTGACAAATAGTATCCGGATATTATTTACAGGGTACAATGATATTGTGGGGGGGCGGGGGGAGTGGGTTACCAAGGAAAGAACCCAGGGCCTCTGTACTGAGCTACATCCCCCTACCCCACCTGTGTTTTTTGTTGTTGTTTTCTGGTTAGGTGTTTTGTTTTGTTTTGTTTGAGACAGAGTCTTTCTATAACACTGCAAACGGTATGAAGCCTCTAAGCGGAGAAACTTGAGTGGGAAGTGGTTAGGCCCCTGTAGGTGTGTCCTCAGCACAAGACCCCACGCTAGCTCCTGTGAGAGTCACGGGTCCCTACAGCCAGCCTGACCACTGTCGCCCTCCCCAGTTTCTTATATGTCAGCATGACCTCTAGCTCTGCCATGGACGAATCAACAGGGACACATGATCAATTAAGGGCATAAATCAAATTAAGGGCATAAACTCTTTCTCTTATAAAGTACCTAGTCTCTAGTATTTTGTTAAAGTAATGATAAACAAATTAATAACTAGACTGCCTAGAAGTTCAAATACTTCTTCCAACTTTTAATTTAAAATTCATGATTAAAAAGAATATCAAACAAATAATGTGAGAACACAAACACTATATAGTTCCAAGTGATACTTGGGCTGAAGATTCATTGCCTGAAGATAAAAAAAAAAAAAGGACTTGACAGAAGTATTAAAGAACTATAAAATAACAAAACAGTTGGTCAAATATAACTTAGACATGCCTAGGTGGCCTCAGATTAACAGATTCACAGGGACCCAAGTATGTCACTCTACAAGGGCTATGCATATTATCAAAACAGAACTTTTAAACCGTTTATAGAATAAAGGAATGAAACTTAGAGCTGTAGACATATTATATGCTTCACCACTAATAATGATATTGAAAATCTCCCAAGATGAAACAAAGTCTTGTTTCCAAGACCTCTGTTCCATAGTCAATTTTTAAAGATCATTTTTCTTTCTTCCTTCCATTAAACACACTTTAAACAGTGACTCTAAAAGACAAAAAGAAAACTAGACAGGTGCTATATCTGAATGGAGCACTCCCCAACCCTGGCCCCAAACCCTGGCCAAATTGTACAATGCAATCAATAGGTTTAAATTCCTAGATACAGGCCCTAGAAGCTGCTGTTCTAAATTCCTACTTAAGAACAAAGGATGATGTTTTACACGCACAAATTTGAGCTGTACATTCAGGCACCTACACAAAGTTTAGGACTCAGGAAAAACTACAGTGCCAGGGAAAAGTAGACTAGAAAAACCATACTCATGAGCTTGGGAAGCCAGGAAGAAGCTTGCTGTACATCCTGGGTCTGTGTGGTGTAGTGTGAGAAATAGCAAACACAAAGACAAAATTAAAATCAAACAGAGAGAAAATAAATCACCTAGAAAGGTAAAACTAACAATTATATCCTTTAACACACTCAGAATTAACCAAAGCCACAGGACTACCAAGAAATCTTCGAAGTGCTACAGGCAGGAAAAATTAATTCTATATCTTGTTAAGCTATATTTTTTTTTAAAGTGAAAGATTTATATAATCTGAAGAGAAACCAGAGTATTAAATTATTTTTTAATGCAGGAAAAATAAGATACTTTCATTCAAAAACTGGAAAAAGTTGCATTCATAAGTCCTTGTTTAAAAGAATCACTAAAAAATACCTGAAGGACTTTCCAAATTGTACCACCTCTTTCAGAATGCATCACCACACGGTAAAATGGATCTTACTTGAAAATGTGTCTTATTTTCTCAATCAGCATATAGTATCTTGAGGGAAATAGCTTCCATCATGTTACTCTTATATAATCATCTGTTTTGAGATCATGGCTTTCCTTTCCTCTTGCCTTCTAGATCCTCAATGAAATTTCAAAGTCAACATGTCCTAAAATATAACCTCTCCATTCCAAATAGTTCTCTTCTCCAATTCCTCTCGCATAGTCATTGTGATCTATTCAAATGGCTTCCAAAATCAAAGAAACCTATAAATCTTTCCCACCTTTATCCCCTTCATGGCCCAGATCTGGCTTGTCATTTTCGATCAGTTTGGCCTCAGCACTGTCCCTAAATTTAGAAATATTAATCCACCAAGTTACACAGTAGGATCAACAATGGGGTCCCAGGCAGAGTATAACAGCCATCCGGAATCTCATAGGTGATCTGCCTTCATGGTGGCCATGAGTCAGGAAGGCTTTGGGCTACTCTAACATAAGCCTTATAACTCTGGCCACATTTCTTCTTCCCTCTGGGGACTGGACAGCCAGTCTGGGTCTCTTGTTGGGATTTATGACATTCAAACTGTTTGGAGGGTTAGGAAGGAATTATCTCAGTTTTGATTTGTTTGTATTTTTTTAAGTGGGCTTGAACTCCTGGGCTCTAGGGACCATCCTGCCTCAGCATCCTGAGCAGCTGAAACTACCCTATCTTTCCTAGCAGAAGTCTGTGTTAACTTTAACTTGGCTAACTAAAAATCTTTTTATTTCCTGGCAATCCTAAACATCCCAAAGATGATGCAAGGAAGCCATGAAGAATTGGGCAGAGGGGCCAGGTATTTAGCTCAGTGGTTCCAGCACCTGTCTTGCAAGCACAAGGACCTGGGTTCAATCCTCAGTAACCACATAACAATACAGGGCATGGAGACTCACGCCCAGCAGCAATCAGTACCACATACCACAGTGCCGGGCGTGGTGGCTCACGCCTGTAATCCTAGCACTCAGGAGGCAGAGGCAGGAGGATTGCTGTGATGTGAGTTGGAGGCTGAGCTCAGGGCCAGCCTGAACTACAAAGCGAGAGCCTGTCTCACAAAAAAAAAAAAAAAAGAATTGGGTAGAAGATTAAGTTTGTCAATAATCCATTAATATGAAATTCATAGGAATCTTCTTTCAAAAATTAGAGGTAAGTGTCAAAAGGTGTTTAAACAACTAAATTAAATCTACAGAGCAAGTTCTAACTCAGTTTTCTTAACTAGGTGATTTATCTAACATAACTACAGGTAAAACAAGCCCATAGTACACTGTCTCATAACATGAGTAGCGTGCAAGGGAGAAAGATCATTTTGAATAATATTAACAAAAAACATTTTTAAGTAAATGGAAGAGATTGCAATAGTTTTCCCTAGATTATTACCAACTGCTCTTCAAGAATTCATTTCTGTTTAGCAGGCATGGTTGTACATGCCTACAATCTCAGCACTCGAGAAGGTTGTTCCAAATTCAAGGTCAGTCTCAACTGTGCAGTGAGACCCTGTCTCAAAAAAAAAAAAAATTCATTTATGTTTATAGTTAAATTTCTCCTGACTCTGAGATATTTTTGACCCTCAATACTCAAAGTGCTCTATCCCTGGGAGTTACACTTCCAGCCCCTTTGCCCTTTTTAAAATTTTTACTTTGACAAATTGAGAAACTGCTCCAGCTGGCCTCAAACTTGCAACCATCCTGCCTCTGTCTCTTAAGTAAGTACAAGTTTTGATAAGGTAGACTGGCATCCTAAGCATCATTTATATCAATACTTCTTGAGGAAAAAGGAATTTGGTATTTCAAAACATAACTTACAAAGACTTCCACAGTCCTGAAACTATTGCTCTGTTTTGCCTTAGCAAGTGTCACAAGAACTAGTAATGAATATCTATTCATTGGCTAAGAGGGGACAGATACTTGAGATTCCAAGTAGCTGGAATTTACAGTGTGTGCCACCTCTTGGGACTGGGACTAGTGATTTTTAGTAGGCAAAAAAGATAGAGATTGCACAGACTGAGAAAGATGCTTAACTCCAAACCTAAGTAGCCAGAGTAAGTAAAAACGATGAATATTGTGACCCTAGAGCTTAACGTGGGATACAGTAAAACATATAGCAGGTTCAGACTTTTCCTGCTCATTCTCTCGCTCTCTCATTGTCCTTCTCCCTCTCTCCCTCTCCCTCCCTCCCTCAGATTATCATCTTGTTCCTTGAGCTGAAGGACATGGACAGAGCTGCAGTTCTTCAGAGGCACTGCTGCTCTAGGGCAGGACCAGTGCGGTCCCGGGAACACCCCTACAGTGTGGAAGAGCCGACAGGCTTACCCTGTAAGGGATGGGAACACAAAGCCCATGACAGTCGTGGCAAATCACTACTGTTAAAAAAACAACTGCTGGGAAGAGTTTGCAAATTTATAAAACTGTTGAAATACAATACTTGAACATATTTATAGAATATAACTTATAAGACTCTTGAATATATCTGGAAACATCCTCAGTCAAAACATTTCACGGGAAGCAGTTGATGTTCTGGTTATGGAATGGAACTGAGAATGACCTTAAAATGGTATTAAGAAAAAGAGGCTCACAGATTCTGAGAACCCGGGCACACTGTGAAGTGCTGCGTGGCCTTTTCCTTGGCACCACTGCAGATGAATTCAGAGCTAAATGCAGTTAGGAGGTTGGGCCTGGTGAAGGTGGGGCACAAAGGGCGAGAGCTGCCAGCGGCCATTTCTTCAGCAGCCCCTCCCTTTTCCCTCTACTTCTGACCACCATCGTGTGGGCAGTTTTCTCTCTGCCAGGCCCTTCCAGCCATGCTGTTTTTTCCTTGAAGCCTGCAGACTAGAAGGACTGAAACTCTGTCCTCCTTTCATTTGTGGGTGTCAGGTATTTTGTAACAGTGACAAGTGACTAACAACAACCATCACTTACTTCCCCTTTGTGTCCAAGGGAAGCCTTTCCTATGCAAGTTTCTTTTCAGCCCTTTACCCTGCATTTATTTATATCACCAGCACAATTTTGCTCCAATATTATTCAAGGAAAAAAAAAACACTAAAACTCAGGGTCTAATAGCCAATTAACTTTAACTGCTTAGACAAGAATGAGAAATCAGTAATTTTTATATTTTGAGGAGACTGAAATACAACTACTCATCTCTCCAAAGAGAGACACTAACACAGCAGAAGGCTAAGTCTTCCAATAATAACTCACCAGATTTTCACAGAAGCAATGGCACTATAGCAACCACATGCCGGGACTTTAAAATGCTAATATTATAGGTAGAAAAGCTAGTCAGACATATAGGCAGATATAGGGCAGGCCCTTAGAAAACTCACAAGAAGGGAGACTGTTACCAAAGGTCAAGGACATAAGCAAAACTCCTGAAAAACAGTGACTGATTGAGGTCTCCTTCTCCTGAATAACTGAGTCAATGGGGAGCCAAAGTCTAGATCCATCCCCTCCCTTCTCAGGAAGGTAGTAATTGTAAATTCCTTGGGCAAAGGGCCAGGCTTTGGCCCACCTGGGAACAAATAGACCCTATACGACTGAATTTCTCATTGGACCCCATCTGATCAAGATTGCTTAAACAACTGTACGTGTTGCAATTCCATTGGTTTGCCCATTTCTTTTACATCTTATTGGAAGCCCCCACTCTACCCACTGGTTAACTTCTAATTTGTCCAACTCCTTGAATCTTATTGGAAGCTCTCACCTTAAACCTGCCTCACCTCCTGGCTTTGTTCCATAAAACCCTTCTGAAACTGAAGTGGGTGGGTTACCCACCTTTCCAGGTTCCCCCTTCTGTCTCTCTTAAGCAGAAGCTTTCTCAATAAAATTTTCCTACTCAAACCTCCATTGTTAATTCCTAAAATTCATTCTTCGATTTTAGAGAACATGAACTCGCATTTTAAGTGGGGAGCTTGGCCTTGCTCTCCTGTGTCACTACCAAGAGCTAACTAGTCTATTCCTGGAGTAGAGGAGTAAGAAAGATTTCAAGTATCAAGACTACCTTCCCTCAGCACTCCACACAACACAGCTTTCAAAAGACTAATGACCTAACACATATATGACACACAAATAGCAAAGACCTAGAAATTCCATTTGTTAGCTGGCTCTTTGTACCTTTTCAGCTTTTCGGAAATGAAAAATACTACCTTGTGATTCCACCAAATGCACTGACCTTTCAACAGCTCCCAGGATCTTACAAAATTAACAAACTCCATGAGCCATACTCTATCAAGATTTCATTCTTCACTATAAAAGTGCTAGGAGACTATTTATTTTGTCAAAGGAATTAACTTCAGATAGTAGATTACTGAAAACTACTACAAAGAAATGTGTGGCACCGCACTAGCTTTTCTACTCTAGTAGTTTTTTTTTTTTAATCAGAAATCTTAATATTTTACTTTGATATTATCCTTTCATGGAATGGGTAAAATATTTAAATTATATATGCATTTCCACAAATCTATATTGTCATAAAGTTGAACACCTATAGGACAAACTTTTTCTCCAAGAAAGACAAAAACAATTTAAATGATGTAATGAAATAATCTCAATAAAACTAAACTGCTACTTCTCCATTTTTAATATGCAAAATTTAACAACAGTTTAGAGGTTAATAGAAATAAATGAAAATCCAACATCAATTCAGAAATATTTTTACAGTTTTTCTCAGAGTAATCTTCAACACATATGTTTGTTTTTTGTTTTTGTTTTTTTGAGATGACATCTCATTTTTGTAGTTCAGACTGGCCCTGAGCTCACTATGTACCCCAGGCAAGCCCTGAACTCACAGCAATCCTCTGGCCTCTGCCTTCCAGAGTGTGGATTATAGGCATGAGCCACCACACCCAGCATGATGGTGTGTAGTACTAATTGCTGGTGGGCATGAGTCACCATGCCCTGCATTATGTTATGTGGTCACCCAGATCGAACTCTGGACCTTGAGTTTGCAGGGCAGATGCTAGAACCAGTGAGCTAAATCCCTGGCTCACCACATATAATTTATAAATTTCACTTCATGCTGAAAATGCAGCTCAGTGATAAAGTGCTTGCTTAACATGCATGAAGCCCTAGGTTCAATCCCTAGTACTAGGGGAATAAAAAACGATCCCACTAATTTAATATCATACGGTTTATTCTTTTTAAGAAGAAAATTCCAAGCATTTCACTAAAATGTAGCAGCCTGCTACAGCAGCAGGGGAGAAAAAGGGCAGAACTTCTTTATCTGCCAGTGTCCTCCACCCTCCCCACTGCATGCTATGTGGAAAACTGCAGGTGGCAGTCCACCACAGCCAGTCCACTGCTCACCCTGGAGCATCAGTGCTGGCATGCTGGTGGAAACATGCCCTTGAACCAAGCAGAGGTTAATGAGGAACCAGGGTCCTCAGCAAGAACCCAGGGCCGAGGGGGGCAGCATTCTGACGAGAAGTGCCATTCGTTTCTATTTCTCTTCCCTCCAGCAATAAACGGGACATTTCCTGTTCCCCTGTCCCACTTCAATTCATATTTTAAAATCTGAACCTCCAGAGTGGTATTAGGAAGTCAGGCCCATGGAAGGTTATCAGGTCATGAGGGCATTCATGAATGGAATCAGTCCACCTATAAAAAGAGACCCCCAAAACAAAACCAAAAACAAATACATAGAAACTTGAAAAAAAAGAGAGACCCCATAGAAGAAATATCTTGTCCTTCCTCCTACCACATGAAAATACAAAAGAAGATAGCCATCAAGAGGAGGGACGAGGATAGAGAGAAAAAGATATAGAAAAAATAGGCAAAAGAGGAAAAAGGGAAGTGAACAGAAGGGAAAGGAAGAACGAAAAGGAAGCTTTCCAAATTTGAGGAACAACATTAATCTACACATCCTCAAAGCTAACAAATGCCAAGTAGGATCTACACAGACATGTCATACTGAACTTTTCAAAAACAAAGATGAAAAGTGAATCTTTGAAATCAGCAAAGAGAAAAATGCATCATGTACAAGGGAGTCTCAAAACTTACAGCTGATTTCTCCTCAGAAGTACGAAAGAAAAAAGTATCCTTAATGATAAAGTACAAAAGAAAAAAGTATCCTGTAAACAAGAAGATATGCCAGGAAGGACAGAAAAAAGAGTAAGATATCCCCAGATGACGGAAAAAAAAAAAAAAAAAAAAAAAAAAAACATTTAAAGGCCAGGGATTTAACTTAGTGGTTCCCGCACCTGCCTAGCAAGTTCAAGGGCCCAGGTTCTCCCAGGAACCACGTACAACAACGCTGGGTGTGTAGATTCACGCCCACCATCAATCAGTACCACATACCACAGTGCTGAGCTTGGTGGCTCATGCCTGTAATCCCAGCACGTAGGAGGCAGAGGCAGGAGGTTTGCTGTGAGTTCAAGGCTGAGCCCTGTCTTGAAGAGAGTGAAAGACAGAGAGAGAGAAGAAGAAGAAGAGGAGGAGGAGGAGGAGGAGGAGGAAGAGGAGGGAGGGAGGGAGGGAGAGAGAAAGAAAGAGAGAAAGAAAGAAAAAGAAAGAAAGAAAGAAAGAACGAACGAACGGAAGGAAGTAGGTAAGTAAGTATTTATTTCACAGGATTGCTGTGAAAATTAATTAATAATGGAAACACCTGGTAAGCTCAGTACCTCGTAAAACCCCAGTAGGGCCGGGGATTTAGCTCAGTGGTTCTGGCGTCTATCTTGCAAGTGCAAAGACCCAGAATAGATCCCTGATAACCACACACAGTACTGGGCGTGGAGACTCACCCCAGCAGCAATCAGCACCACATAGCACAGTGCCGGGCGTGGTGGCTCACGCCTGTAATCCCAGCACTCGGGAGGCAGAGGCAGGAGGATTGCTGTGATGTGAGTTGGAGGCTGAGCTCAGGGCCAGTGTGAACCACAAAGTGAGACTCTGTATCAAAAAACCTAAAAAACTCCAGTAAATGTTAGATATTCCTATGGACAACATGTATCCGCATGGTTAAGATACATGGTGGTCTTTTTTTTCTGGCAACAAGTACAACCTATCACTAACTTATACAGCTAAGAAAATATGGTAAAGGTGTAAGATTTAATAACATGGTCCCTTTCTTTATAAAGAATAATAGTACTATACTTACAGGAATTTAATTGAGGAAACTGAAATAATCATATTTCATGGCAATTTCAATTCGTTCAGTAATTCTAAGATTACAAATCCTAACTATCTCTACAAAAGCGTTCAGCCAGGCACAGTGGTACATGTCTATAATCTAAGCATGTGAGGACACTGAGGTGAGAGGCCCAAAAGGTCACATCCCACTTACTCTGCTTAGTCTGACCCTATCCCAAATGAATTTTAAAGGTCCAGGATGTAATTTGGTGGTAGAGTACCTGGGTTGGATCCCCAATACCATCAGAGGGGAGAGCAGAGAAGGATCAAAGATGACATTAAGGTAACAACAACAAGAACAAAATTTATGCAGAATTTTTCATCTTACAGAAAATACCCTTTAATTAACATCAGTGAAATTACCATGTGTTATAAAGGTTAATAAAACTCATATTAAAATTAATCATCACCCAATATCAGTAACAAATAACTATTTATATCTACTTACTGCAATTTCTCTACAAGCTGACATGGATATTCCTGTGCCTTCAATTTGCTTCAATGCATATTCCTTTTCATCTTTTCTGCAAATGAACAAAAATAAATTTACTTTCACATACATTACTTTCAGATCCATCATTCTCTCAGTGATATGTAAACACTCACTATGCCATGCACTGCTTATTATTTTTTATAGTATTTCAGTTACACAAATATGAAATACCAAAAGAAATTCATGTCACCATGAAAACACAAGACAAGTGAAAACACAAATTTCAAAACTGAATTGAATAAGATACTAAACAAAGCACTAGTTTCAAAGAGTAAACAAGCATAAATATAAACTGAAACATATTGCAAGATTAATTCCAATCCTGTCTTAATTATCTTAAGTCTATGAAAGCATTCTGCTACAAACACTCACTACAAAAATAAGTGACAGATATAAACTCATATTCACCCAAAATAATTTCAGAGCATAAGAAGTATTCACAGAAAGGAGAGCCACTGGGAAACACTGATTCTCACCCAGGACAGGAATATTCAGAAGCTCCCAGACTCCACCAAAAGACCTCAAGATTTAGTCACCAACATCTCATTCTCAAGAAACTCTTGGAGAAATCTAGTGGTTACAATAGGTTTTTGCACATAATAGCAATCCAGAGAATTGCTATCGTATCAGGGTGTTTAATTAAGAGAAGACTGGTAGTTGAGTTGGACCAGGTGATGGCTGGTACAACGCAGTAGGTACCTTTAGGGCACTGACTCAGAACCAGCCTCAAAAGGCCCCAGAACAAATGTCCTAAGAAACGTATTGTCTGTTGTCCTGATAACAGAGGCACAATCCATACCCTCTGAATTTTGCCCTGTAATTAATTGTGCAGTACTAGAATCGCAGCCAACTTTCACCATGCCATGATGGTTTTGTTATATACCAATATTCCCCATTTGTCCTACTTAGCTATACCTCATTTTCCTCACTCTGTACATATCAGATAAAGCAGTTTAAGAGTTATTCATGGTGGGTCTTTTAAATATCATTTTCTATGTCTTTTAAAGATTTTATAATCATTTGTGTCTTGGTTAAAAAGATGATTTATGGTTACTTTTTCCCACAGTCAGTTTGAAATTTACATCTATTTTTCTTCTAATATATGGCATTCAGGAAATAATTTAAGAGGTTTTTTTGGGAGGGAGATTGCTTTGTTTTGTTTTGGTTTTGGTGATGGTGGTGGTGGTGTACTGGGCTTTTGCATCACCAAATAGTCCCACCTAAATTTTTTGAGACAGAGTCTAGGTTGCTAAGTTGCCCAGGGTAGGTTTGAACTTGTAACTGGCTTGTCTTAGCCTCCCAGAATGTGGGATTGCAAATGTGTACCACAGTACCTGGCTATCATGTTGTTTTGTATCATGGTCTCACTCTGTAGCCTGAGCTGGCCAAGTATCCATAAATTTACCATCTGATTGCCTCACCCTCCCAAGT
>PVIR01030427.1:0-20411 GCA_004026965.1 Petromus typicus | reverse complement strand
TATATTTCCCCCCATACACATCAGAATATTTTCTCCCAGTGTTCTACCCCTCACTTTTCTTTCTTAATTTTCCTCCACTTAGAGATTTTTCTATAAAAGTACATTTATAGTAATTTACTGTGTCCATTTTACTCTTGTATGTAACATAGTTTACTTCACAAAAATCCCATTATTTGTGATCATGAATATTGTTTCCAAACTGCCCTCTCAATGAATACCTACAGTGAATATATAATTTTATTTCATATGGAAGGAACTATCTCTGGAGGATAATTACTTAGAAATGAAAATTTTGATTTAATTTTCAATTTAATTTCTACTTTTGGAAGATGTTACTGAATTACCCTCTGACTCATTATACTTTTCTCCTTGTTTTTTCATTTTTAAATGTTTTTCTATCTTTAAATTTTTGAGGCAGGCTCCCACTATGCAGCACAAGCTGGCCTTGAACTTACTATGTAGCATAGGCTGGCCTCAAACCCATTATTCCTCCTGCTACCACACCCAGCCACTTTTCTCCCCAAAAGCAGGGAAAGTTAAACCATAGATAGTACCACTTCTTTGTTACAGGGTCTTTTTCTTTATAGCATACAGAATATAAAATTAATTAATTAATTAAAATAAAAGCAGATGTTGAAAACTGACACTCTGCAAATACCCTTTGTGAACATCCCATTTAGTCAGTTGCTGACAGCACAAATTGAAATTATAATTCTGTAATTAAAGAGGAGGAACAAAGGTGCTGAAACTAGAAGAAGTTCTATTGAGAACCAGCTGATCTAGTTCAATGTTTGTTATAGGATATTGGAGCCAAGAGCTCTAATAAAACTTCTACAGCTTCCTTCAGGAGAATGTGAATCTACGATATAAGAACTTTGGAATGTTCCAGTTGGAGGCATGAGAGCAGCTGCCTGGCCAGCAATATATGTTGGTAAACACAGGATGGAAACCAAGTCTGCAAACACAGGCATACTTTAATTGATCTTGTGTTACAAGAATTAATATGTTTCCCAAATTCCATTACTACAAACAATTTAGTGCAAAATATGTCTAATTAAATCAATTTAGCAAGCATTTATTTGGTATTCACTATGAAGCATACAAAAGAGGTACAGAGTAATAATAAAAAATGATCAAAATGCTTTGGGCATCTAATACGTGCCAGGTACTTTATCAAGCATCTTATGTGCATTGTCTCATTTATTATTTACCAGACTTCTTTATGTGAACTACAGGCAGGGTCAGCTAATCCATTAGGCTCTTTATGGACAATAGATATGACTATATTTTTAGGGACTCATTAAAATGTTTTAGTCTCCTTTAGAATCAGAAGAGGGTTAAAGGAAATATAGTCCTCTCTGAAATATATTATACTTTATGCCACACTCACAAAATACAATTTATAATCTTTCTAAGGGAGAAAGGAGCTCATGAAGACAAAAGTGCAGCCTTGAAAAGTCATAATGTGGTTTTCACTTCAATAGTTCTTAATAGACAAAAAAGCTGAGGCTCAGGCAATTAAAAGGTAAAAGTTGAATATAGGTTTCTGGGACTGAGCTGTTGCTCTTTTAACCAACACACTATACCAGATAAAGCAGAAAACTTATACTAAATTTTTTAAAAAACAAGTTTGTCATACATTAACCAAATAGAAAATGTTTTTTTGTTTTGTTTGTTTTGTTTTGAGACAGGGTCTTGCTTTGTAGTTCAGGCTGGATCTGAGTTTAGCCTGAAACTCACATCACAGCAATCTTCCTGCCTCTGCCTCCTGAGTGTTGGGATTACAGGCATGAGCCACCACGCCTGCACTGTGGTATGTGGTACTGACTGCTGTTTGGTGTGAGTCTCCATGCCCAGTATTGTATGTGGTTACCGGGGGATCGAACCTGGGCCCTTGCACTGGCAAGATAGATGCCAGAACCACTGAGCTAAATCTGCGGCCCTAAAATATGTTTTTAAATAACTAAATGATTACATTTATGGGCAGATGTTGTTTCTGAGGGTTTAAAACTTTTCCTATTTGGAAGACCCCCCTTTAAGAAAAAGTATAGCTAACATGTACCTATAAACTCAATTTAAAAAAAGAAAAAGAAAAAGCATAGCTGGGGGTGTAGTAGTGTGTAGCTGTATTCTCAGCATTTCAGATAAAAAGGCAGGAGAGTCACTGTGAGGCCAGGCCTGGGTTATACAGTGAGTTCAAGGCCATCCTGAAATTCATAAAAAACTCTGTCTTGACAAACAAATGACAATACAAAGGGAAAAAAGTACAAATTTATAAATATAACATAGGTAAAGAGTTTGGAAGGAGACTGTCCAGGCGTGGGACATAGACTCATCAATTTCACAACAAATCCATCTTACAGAGATAAAAAGAATGAAGTAGCTATGAAGAATAGAGTGAAACCACATCAAGGATAATTTACTTTTTGTATTTGTGGTATTGCTGAAAATGTAAGGTTAAGTTGATTCCCGAGTATCAAAACCTAACAAAACAACAGCAAGAAAACATGCTGAACAAACCAGACTGGTCTGTTCCACACTGACTTTGACGGTGTTTCCACATGCTGACGCCCCATCTGATAGACACACTGTTTCTCAATTATGTTAACAGCATTAAGAACATTGCAGTCAGGTCTTGCTGTTCTTGCTGACTAGGAAACATTTTGTGTTTAACGTGGGCTATGTAAAACACCATCCTGGGTTAGTTATAATCTAATTCTCAGAGCTGTAGTCCTTCAGCTGCTCCTCCAAGTGAGTGGCCCAGAGACTAGTACATCAGAAACAGAAAGAAAAGAATGAATTTGGGAGGGCAGTACAGGGCTTAAAAAATAGGAAGGGATATGGAATTACAAGGGAGTCTTACATTCATTAAAATTATTTACTTTACTGCACACCAGTTATGTGTCAGGGTCTGTGCTCCAAACAAAAGAATAAAGAAAAAGGAAAGATCTGATGACTGCCCTTGGAAAATTTGAACTTTCAAGATGAATATTTGGGAAAGTGATGGCATCAAGTATAGAATCAGGAACAAGAGACTCTAGAGAGAGGGGAGGATGATGAATTCAGTTTTAGCCATGTCAGATTTGGTATTCTGAAAATGTAAGCGAGGATGCCCAGTCCATAACTGTCAATTTGAAAATAGTGGTCAACAGAGAAGTCCGTGCAAGAGAGATACATTTTCAAGCACATCTACCAGCATGAAGCTAACGATAGAATTTGAGAGATGAAAGTACCATGGAGACACCTAGCAAAGCTAGAGATGGTTTTTTTGTTTGTTTTGTTTTGTTTTGAGTTAGGGTCTCGCTTGGTAGTTCAGGCTGCCTCTGAGCTCAGCCTCAAACTTACATCAAAGTAATCCTCCTGCCTCTGCCTCCTGACTGCTGGGATTACAGGCATGAGCTACCACGCCCAGCACTGTGGTATGTGGTACTGATTGATGCTGGGTGTGAGTCTCCACGCCCAGTATTGTTATGTTGTTACCGGGGTCGAACCCAGGCCCTTGCGCTTGCAAGACAGGCGCCGGAACCACTGAGCTAAATCCCCGACCCAAAGCTAGAGATGTTTAAAAAAAATATAAAATATGTGAAAAAAGGAACACATTTAGATTGATGAACATAACATAAACAAGTCAGCTGAACTAGGAGGAGGCTCAGAATTAGAGCTCATTTGGTGAGTTATAAATTTCTTTGTAAAGAACACTTACCTACCAAAATGTTGACATGTAATTAATGTTCCTGCTTATTTGTAAATATTGGCATCAGAGATTTTAGATGTGATATCTACACTTCTTCTTCCAGGGGGTGGAGATCAAACTCAGGGCTTCACACATGCTGGGCAGGTGCTCTGCCCCTGAGCCACACATTCAGCCTTAGATGTAATTTTTTGTTTGTTTGTTTGTTGTTTGTTTTGTTTTGAGACTGGGCCTCACTTTGTAGTTCAGGCTGCCTCTGAGCTCAGCCTCCAACTCACATCATAGCAATCCTCCTGCCTCTGCCTCCTGAGTGCTGGGATTACAGGCGTGAGCCACCACACCTGGCACTGTGGTATGTGGTAGAGACTGCTGCTGGGAGTGAGTCTCCACACCCAGTATTGTATGTGGTCACTGAGGATCGAACCCGGGTCCCTACACTTGCAAGACAAGTGCTGGAACCACTGAGCTAAATCCCTGGCCTGTGAGATGAAATATTAACGTTGTTTTCATTTGCATCTCTCAAATGACTAGTGATGCTGAACATTTCTTCATATGCTTCTTAGCTGCTTTTATTTCTTCCTCTGAAAAGTGTCTGTTCATTTCAGATGCCCATTTTTGAATTGGGTCTTTAAATTAAGGTGGATTGATTTTTTGAGCCCTTTATATATTCTAGATAGTAATCCTCTGTCTGAGAGGTGGCTGGTAAACATTCTTTCCCATACTGTTGGTTGCCTTTTCACTTTGCTGCTGATTTCTTTTGCTGTGCAGAAACCTCTCAATAGGATGAGATCCCATTTATCCATTTCTTCTACCAGTTCTTGTGCTATGGGGGATTTGTTCATGAAATCTTTCCTTAAACCAATGTCTTCAAGAGTTTTACCTGACCTGTTTTGTAGCAAGTTTAGTGTATCTGTTTTAATATTTAGGTCCCTAATCCACTTTGATTTTATTTTAGTACATGGTGGAAGAGCTAGGTCTAGCTTTAGTCTTTGGCAGGTTAAAGTCCAGTTTTTCCAGCACCATTTGTTAAAAAGGCTATTTTTCCTCCACCGAGGGTATTTGGCTCCTTTGTCAAAAATGAGATAGTTTAGTGTGTTTGGAGTTGTTTCTGGATCTTCTAATCTACTCCACTGGTCCTTTGGTCTGTTGCTTTGCCAGTACCATTCAGTTTTTATCACAGTGGCTTTGTAGTACAGTTTCAAGTTGGGGATCGTAATACTCTCCATCATGTCCTTATTGCTTAGAATTGCTTTTGCTATTCTTGGCCTTTTGTGATTCCAGATGAATTTCTGAATTATTTTCTCTAGATCTGTGAAATATACCTTTGGGAGTTCAATTCAGACTGAATTGAATGTGTATTGATTCTTCCAACCCAGGAACAAGGGATGTATTTCCATTTTCTGGTATCTTTTTCTATCTCCTTTTTCAGAATGCTGTAATTTTCAAAGTAGAGGTCTTTCACCTCCTTTGTTAGATTAATTTCTAGATATTTCATATTTTTGGGTGCTACTGTGAAGGGGATTGATTCCCCAATTTCTTGCTCAGTGAATCTGTTGTTTGTGTATATGAAGGCTAACAATTTTTGAGCATTAACCTTGCATCCAGCTATACTACTAAATTTGGCAATTAGGTCTAGCAGTCTTTTACTTGAGTTTTTAGGATCCTCTAGATAGAGTATCATATCGTCAGCACATAATGACAGTTTAACTTCTTCATTTCCTATATTTATTCCTTTTCTTTGTCTTGCCTAATTGCTATGGCTAATGTTTCCAGCACAATATTGAACAGAAGTGGTGAAAGTGAACATCCTTGTCTTGCACCTGATCTTAGTGGGAAAGGTTTCAGTTTTTGACCATTTAGGATAATGCTGGCTGTTGGTTTCTCATCAATAGCTTTTATTAGTTTGAGACACAGACCATCTATTCCAATTTTCTGCAGAGTTTTGATCATAAATGGATGTTGGGTTTTGTCAAATGCTTTTTTTGCATATATTGAGATGACCATATGGTTTCTATCTCTGAGTCTGTTAATGTAGTGTATTACATTTATTGATTTGCATATGTTGAACCATCCCTGGGATGAATCCAACTTGGTCAGGGTGTATGATCTTCTTGATGACTCTCTGTATTCTGTTTGCTAGTATCTTATTCAAGATTTTTGCATCAATGTTCATTAGGGAGATTGGCCTGTAATTCTCCTTTTTTGGTTGGGTCTTTCTCTGCTTTGGGGATTAAGGTAATGGTTGCTTCCAGAAATGAATTTGGTAGTGCTGCTTCCCTTTTGATTTCATTGAAGAGTTTGAGGAGTAGTGGTGTTAACTCTTCTCTAAACATCTTTTTAACTGATAATTTTCTGATTCATAATTTCATTATACTGTGATCAGGGAATATGGCCTGTATAATACTGACTATTTGGTATTTGTTGCAGTTCACTTTGTGGCATAGGACATTTCAATTTTTGTAAATCCAAGAACTGTTTATACTGTTTTTAGTGTGTAGTTTTCTAAATATATCTATTATATTTGCTCTGTTAATTGTGTTATCCACACAATGGAGAAAAATCTTCTTTATCCATACAATTACTTCGTCTGCATGATGTTGGTCTTTCAAATTAGCAGTTAACCCTGTCACAATGGTTAAGATTTTTCAAATTCAGCTGTTGTTTTTATGCAGAATATTCTAAAAATGGGCAGTAAAAAGCTGGCACATTGCAAAATGATGAGAGATAACCTGAGATGGTAAAAATGTGGGAAAAAAGAGAAAGAGAGAAATACATGTTGACTTGTAGGATTCCAGCTTGGACATATTGATAAATAGTAGTACCATTTATGTTTTGTTCTGCCACAGAGCACCATTTGTTCCAGATAAAACTGTATATGTCCTTTGGAATTTCCTTATTTATAAACACAGGTAAAAGAAAACAATATTAAGTGAAATAGGTCTGCCACAAAAGATTGAATATGGCATGGTTTCAGTTACCTGAGAAACTCAAAGTGTGAACAAAAAGCAAAATAAAGGGCAGATGATAGGGAGGAATGACATAATTTTTTTTTTAATGTGAAGGATATTTAGAGATGAATTAAGGGAGGAGAAGAGAAAAGTAATTTTAAAAAATTGAGAGGTGTTATGTACATGTATCCATTCCTGATAAGGAATGTAATCATCATGTACTACAAACATGTATTAATTAAAAAAGTGAAAAAGAACAGATTGTATTTCATAGGGTGTTGAGAGCCATTCTTTATAAATTTTGGGGGAAATAATTTCATAATTAAAGTCTGATTATAGCTGTCAAGGGCCTAATGTCAGTTGAGCTGACTATGGCATGCAGTAACACAACTCTGTTTTGCCTCTGGTCTCAAATTGAGGCCTCAATGATCCAGTGATGCTGTGATGCTCAAGGGCAAGATTTCATCAGCTGAAGATATCCTGGTTCTTCTAGAATGCAGTAGTAATAAAAAAACAGAAAAGTTTCACCTGGAGAAGGGACAACTTCTTTATTAGCCTGCTATCTTTTCCTACCTACTACTGTAAGAATGCTCTCCTTACTGTCTCAGCGACCTAAGATCCTCTCCAACATAAGATTACTTCAACTCTTAAAGTCTCCAGAAACTCCCTGTAAATAATGCCTAGCTTATAGAATGCAGTCTCTGTCCACTCTAAGGCACTGATCTCCTGGCCTCCCATGTACTTTGAAATTACTCAAATCTCTATTGTCTTTCTTTTTTAAAAAAATTTTTAAATCTTTATTGGTACATTAAATATACACATCATGATTGCACTCCATAATGGGGATTTGTACCAGTATAAGACACAACTTAATTCTCATTTATTCCCATAGCCCTACCCACCCTACCACCCCCCCATATACATAAAATTTGTTTCCTTACTTTTTTATTACAATCTTAACATTTTCCCCCTTCTTCCTATTTTACATTGAGCATTTTTTATTTCACAATATATAACATACAATTCTAGGACTCATTTACATCTTTCTATTGTCTTTCTTTAGCCCTTTCTGTTCCCCTTGTTAAGCGTTGGAGAATTGATCGCCTTCGGATAATAGAGTCACTGCAATGATGAAAAGATTTAATATGTGTAAAGAAATTAGCACAATATCTAAATCATCATTCAACATATGCTTTTATTACTAGCATTTAGGATATGGTTAAAGGAGGGAAAGTTTGGGTGTGAGGTGGGAAATCTAAACTTCCTACTGAGGTTCATTCCATGGGAACTGTGTTAGAAGTCATCTTCCAGGAAGAAGGAACTGACTCGACAAAGCTACCAAAAGATGAGTGGACAAGAGTTGAGAAGACCACTGGGAGGTCAAAGACAACTTTAAAAAGATGGTAGAATCAAGGGAAGATGTTCTTTGCTTTCTTTTCCAGATGAATTATATTGTGTATATTTAAGGTATACAACATGATGTTATCAGAGACACATACATCTAGTAGAAAATGTATTGTAATAAAAGAAGTGAACACAGAGCAGTTTTCATAGTTTCTGTTTTGTGTTTTTGTGGTAAGGCCAGTTGAAATCTGCTTATTTATACTGTGAATTCCATACACATATATTTTTATTGCCTATGGGCCTCACATTTTACATTAGAACAGTTGAGTCATTCATCTTACATGCCTGCTGCTTTGTATCCTTTGAGCCACATCTCCCAATCTTCATCTCTGTATTTATTTATTTATTTTGCAGGGATACCAGGGATCGAATGTGGCCCCTGTGCTTCCAAGGTAGGTGTGGTACTACTTGAGCTAAATCCCTGGCCCCAAACTTCATCTAATTAAGGTGGGAAGAATAGATTATGGTCTCAGGGAGAGAATAAGAAGATGCATTAGAAGCAGACGGAAGAGCTGACTACATGCACCTTTTTGTTTGTTTTATCTTTGCAGTGTAACAGTATGCTGTTATCTGGGTTGATTCTAGGCGTGGAAGCCAGCCCTCCCCCACAGGGAGCAAGGGAGTAGAATTCTGGAAACATGGCTATAATTATAAAGCAATATCCACATTGCAACAGTAATTTAGTGGGGTATGATTTGTCACATGATTAGTAAATGAATTGCTCTCCAGACAAGTTGTTTACAGTTCTGTTTTTTGTTTTTTGTTTTTTTCCACTACTGGGGATCAAACTCAGGCCTTTGTGCTTCTAAGGCAGGTGTAGTACCATCAAAATTGCAGCTAAATCCCCAGACCCTGCATTAAATGTTTGGTGTAACAGAGGAAAGTGATTAATTTGACAAAGGTTCATGTGAACATATATTTCCATGTGTAGAATTCCGTAGGATCCTGTGTAGAATGACAACTGAAAATGTAAATTCCATACTATTCATTACTTGGCGGATTTTAGTGTGAGATTATGTGTGACATAAGCTTAAGAATTTTCTTATTAAAGCTGTTACGCAATCTGCATTTTAGCAAGGACATATAAAGGCTTGGAAAGAATATTTCTACCCATGTTAATCTTGATTTATAATTATGCATCCTTCTTCACTGGATTAGTCCTTAAATCTCTTTTCTTTTCTTCTCTTTGTTTTTTAAGAAACAAGGTATTATTTTAAGCTTGTTGCAATTAAAGCAATCTGCCATTAATCAGTTTTATATCTATTGCACATAAATTATATTAAATTCAATTATGAAACCATTAGCACATTTCACATAAATAGAAAATAAAAGGCAAGAGCTATGTAAATAGGAAATTTAACATGCATTTCTGTCTTGTTTTCTGAAAATTTCACTAAAAACTATAAATAAAGGACTTTTAAGGTTTACATCTAATAGTTATTTAAAAGAGATAATTATGGAAACTAGAAAACAGATGTTTACATAGTGATAGATTGAGTAGAACTGACAAAATTGAATCTAATTAGGCAGTAGAGAAAACTAAAATTAATCTGGTTTACAGATATCCAAAATCTTGGAAACTAATGGTAACAGGTCCCTTTGGAAGTGTGGAAAAGAATGTGAACTAAATTCCGAGGACTGTTAGGAAGTTAATCGTTAAATCAGGAGGGATGTTAAAAGATGTAAAAAGCCCACATTTGTGTGGGCTATGTCAGCAACTGACCTGTCAGCTGGAAAAAGAGTGAGGGTTTATTTTCAGGATAGAGTAAAATAGATGGCTCTGTATGGACAAAATGTCAATGTAGTTGGAGGGTGAGGGAACTGTACTAAACAATAGGGAACTAAGTGAACTTAACACTAGTAGTTTTAAGGCACCTCATGACACATCTGTCCTTGCGCTAGGCCCAGGGCACTGAAATTAGACCTTCACCTCTCAGCAAGACATTGAAAGTCTCCTCTCTGGGAAATATGGCTCATCTATGACAAAAATCTGGTACTGGAAGGATACTGAAACCACAGTTGTTGTCTAATGTGTCCTCCAAAAGTTTCATTGTGTTGAAGCTTTAGTTGCCAGAGAATAAGCTTTTGAAGAGATTAGATCAGAAGGCTCTAATTTCATGCTTGGATTAGTCCATTGATAGGATTATAATTTGATGGCATTATTGGAAAGGAATGGAAACAGAAGGCAGGGCCTGGTTAAAGGGTGTTGATCATGGGATCTGACCTTAAGGATATAGCCCTTTCCATTTTCTATTTCTTTTCCTCTTGTCTGTTTCGTGACTGCCACGAAGCAAGCAGCTTTTCTCCATTATACCCTTCCACTGTGATGTTCTACCCCACCTCAGGCCTATGGCAATGTATATAGTCAACCATGTACTGAAACCTTTGCAACTATGAATCAAAATAAAACTTTCCTCCAGTAAGTTGTTTCTCAGGTATTTTGTCACAGTATGAAAAGCTAACTAACACACTGACATCACAAACTTCCTCATTAAATAGCTCATCTTCATGCTCCCACAGTAAACGAAGCTCACAGCAGACCAGCTCTGCTCATATATCCTCACAGCTTCCAACCTATGTTTTAGTAAATCAGTCTAAAATATAGTGATCAAACTTTCCACTGTTCAAACCGCAAAGCTTTAAAAAAAAATCTGCTTGTTGTTCATAACTTTGCCTCATGGTAGAACTGAAAATCTGACTTGAAAAAACCTGGATGGAGGAGCAAGGATTCAGCTTAGTGGTACCATGCCTGCCTTATAAAATAAGGTCCTGAGTTTGATCTCTAGTACTGGGCGAAAAAAGAAAAAGGAGCAAAAGGGAAGCATTAATGTCACTGATTCAGATGAATATGAAATACTTTAATATTAAATGAAGAGAAGTCAGACCAAAAAAAAAAAAAACCCCATTTTGTGTGTGTGTGTGTGTGAAAATGGGGGAGAGAATGGCAGTTATAAATACATGCTTGTATATGCACAGGGTGAGCCATCAGCAAGCTCCACCTCCAAAATATAACGGCATCTCACCCCTCCATGGCTGTCGTCTTCAGTATTAGCATCACCTTTTGAGGACTTTAGGGAAAGAGCCTCGGTACTGCGGCATCCCAGGTCTTCCTGCCTCTATCCATGTAACCCAAGAAGGCAAATAAATCTCATTGTTTCCCTTTTCAAACCCCTACAGCTTGTTTATTCAACACATCTAAAAAAAACCCAGATTCTTCAGCAGGACCTACATAGTCTCATGTGATCTGGTTCTTACATCTTCCTTATCTTGTTGGAGCACATTCTTTCCTGAGAGACTTCACAACTCATGACCCCTCTGCCTAAAGAGCTTCCCCAGACATCTAATGGTTAGGCCTGTCATTCAGCTCTCTGTTCCAATGCTGTCTCCTCAGAGGATTTTCTTAGGCCTTTCTCCACATCTTCTTTTTCAAATATTATCTACTTTCATTGTCATTTCACTGTGATTTCTATTTTCCACAGCACTTATCATCATTTGTTAAGTATATACCTGATTTTTTTTTTTTTTTTTTTTAGGTTTTTTGAGACAGGGTCTCGCTTTGTGGTTCAGGCTGGCCCTCAGCTCAGCCTTAAACTCACATCACAATCCTCCTGCCTTTGCCTCCTGAGTGCTGGGATTACAGGCGTGAGCCACCACACCCGGCACTGTGGTATGTGGTACTGGTTGCTGCTGGGTGTGGGTCTCCACACCCAGTATCGTTATGTGGTTACCGAGGAATTGAACCCGGGTCCTTGCGCTTGCAAAACAGGCGCCGGAACCACTGAGCTAACTCCCCGGCCCCTGATATTTAAATAGATATTGGCTCTCTCCCTCCATACAGTGTGAAGTTCCATGAGGGCAGCCATATTTGTCTGCTTTGTTGCTTGTTTTCAACCCCAGTCCCTGAAACAAGGCCTGGTACATAGTGGCTATAATTAATGTCTTTTGGGTGAATTAATGAACAATGAAAAATATACACTATTTTGGAACTGATTTCTCTTCAAAGGAAGAGATGGTAAATGACGAAGAGCCAGTCTACTATTTTTCACAGAAAAGAAAACTCTAACTTCTTTTAGAGTCTGCTCTGGGGAGAGGAACCAGGAAGTCGAATGACTAAGGTGAGAGAGCAAGAGAGATTGATTAACTTTCACTTTTCCATGTCCCCCTGCCTTCCACTCCCACAGCACCCTTAGGCCAACCTGTGGCCTCCACACTTGCTGCACATTCATGGAGACCCCAGGGAATTCAAGGGAAGTGTAAGGACATTCATTTATAATTAATTTCCCCCTATAAGAAAGCATTATATTAATTCATATGATCTGAATACATATATATATAATTTATATATATATATATAAATTCTGAATTGCATTTTCAAAATGCATTCAATGACTAGAGTACACAATCTAATAAATTTGGCCTATAAGTCTAGTCACAAACTGATAGTGTGTAGGTCTGTAAATGGTGGCTGCATTCAATCTGTCTCATGACTTTAAAATTATTTGAATCACTATCAAAATCCAGAGATTCAGACAAAATTCCAGCTTTCTGGCATCATGTAGGCATTGGATTCATCTTTCAATTTATCTGCCTGATCTTACAGGCCTTCTACTTTATGGCCCTGTTTATAGCCCTTCTCTGAACCTGTTTCTCAGCCTTAGCTAAATCACACTTATCTGATAACAATGGAAGGCCTAAAATTTACTAATAATCTACATTTTTTAAAAAGACTGAATTCAGATGTATGAATTCACAGGTACTCCTATTCTAACACTACCGTTACCCTGTTCTAATTCTGTTGAGTGAAAGTAAGAGAATAGGGTATTGTTGACATATCAGAAACTGAAATTAACTTGGAATCTGTCCCTATGAATCACCACCCTTGGGTGTGTCCTGGTTGAGAACAACTGATCTTTATTCCAGTTTTGCTCTTGATATTCTAACTATGTACAGTCCTTCTTTATTACATATGAATCTGCAGCCACTTCCTTTACCGACTACTTTGTATTTCTGAGTTCCTCAGAGTTTCCAATTTTGAGAATATGTACCAAATTTGTTGACTGGTTGAATTATAACATTAAAAAGTATATTAACATAACTTTAAATTGTATCTTTGTGGTTTGCACAGTTAAATATATAAAGTTGATAGAAGCAAAAACACACTTTGAGATGTACATACCTACACACAGATGTATATGCATATACTAAAAGCAAGAAGGATGTCTTATTTTTTTTCTGGACTGTTCTTAATAGCATTTTCTTTCTTAATCCTGGCAATAGTTATATGGGTAATTTTTTATTTTTTTGTCTTAATTATATAGATGAGCAAATGAGGCTTAGAAAAGTGAAATTGTACTCACATAAAACTAAATGACATATTTAGGACTCAGATTCAGGTCTAATTCCAAATCTGATCATCTTTTCTAAGCAGTAATCACCCCGTGAACACAAAAAAATAAACAAATAATATATTTTGATAAAGACATCTCCAATAAGATATTCAAAGCTAATTACTGCATTGTCATTAATAATAAGCTATTAAATTAATGTAGTCTATAACAGCAAAATGTCTTGAGTCAAATTAACAGAGGGGGGGGAAAAACAAAGAATATTACATAACATAATCTAGTACAGTTTAGTAAACCACTTTCAAAAGAAGGTGAAAGCCTTAACATTTTTAAACCTTAATAAAGGACTAGAGATAAACTTGACAAACAGCAAATAATTAGAAATTGTTATTACACCAAAAAGAAGTTGCATAGAGGGAAGGAGTTGAAAGGGGTCATGGGAATGGAAAAAAATAAAGAATCAAGATCATGTACAGGTACAAATTTACATTGATGAATGAATTGATGAATGCAATCATAAGTTGTACTTAAAATGTTCCAATAAACTCGATTTTAAAAAAGATTCATTTTAAAAAAATGGAAATTGCTTCTTGGCCATAACTTCTATGTATTGTAGACAATAAGGGGAGATTGAATAATTTTTTTAAAATACAAGATCAAAACTCCAACTTCATTCATCCAAAAGAAGTATTTTCAGTATGACCAATGGACACTACTGAGAGAAAGAATCATTGACAGTGTTAAGACTTAGGCTTCACAGATATTGTTTATCTTCTACTGGGGGACCTGAGTAGTCCACATTGGCCACAAGACCGCATAAGGTCTGAAGTGAGCCCCAATCCTGGGGGCTCTTGGCAGCCCTCAAAGATTTTTTGACTGATGGTGCTCTAAAAGGAGCTTGAGGCAGTAAAGGGTTAAGAAGTCACTCTGTGACCAGGCTGCATGCAACAGCACATACTGTGTGTGCAGCACTGAGAAAACGAGAAGTGGTAACCAGAGCCTTTCACAGTGAGATAAGATAAAAGGCTTCAATAAATTAATCAGAATGTTTCTGAACATGATACGATAAGGATTTAGACGACAGAGGGTGAGGCAGCTGTTCACTGTATATATAATTTCTCTAGCAGAAATGTGAAAAGGGTTACATGATTCAGGACAGCTTGCTCAATGGAAAGCATAATACATTAATTAGATAGAAAGTTGAATATCGGTTCTAAATACATAACTGTAGTAGGGGAGGGCAGAATTTAAAGTATAAAATCAAAGATAAATCTCTAAATTGGTAGAAGAACATTTGTGGAGTGATGTAAGGGAAATTTTTTGGCTTATTTTTAAAGTTTTTGTTTTTTTCTAATTGAACAATTAATTCATGAATATATTTTCCTTGCAAAACTGCACAAGGTATAGGTCAAAATAATGTTCTTTTTGTCTCCGACTCAAATCCCCAAACCCCTTCCTGATCAGTTACTCTTTTTCTGGAATTTAAAGTAAAATATATATTTAGTGTCTGAGTATCATTAAAAAAAAAAGAAAGAAAAAGAAAGCATGTATAACAAATAATTACTTTTTATTAAATAGATGCTGTGTCCAGTGGTTTCCATATGAAGGTATTAATTCATTTACAAACATACTGTGAACTATTATGTGTCAAGGATTTGGAATACAATAATGGCCTCAAGTTCATTACCATGTCCAACCTTGGCATTATTTTTCCACCATGCATGGATAAGGAAAATGAGCCTTGGAAAAATTATACATCACCCAAGGTTACTTTTAGTGAGCGGAAGTTCTGGGATTCAAATCCTGACCTACTTGTCTTTAAAACTGAATTATCTGTCTATAATTACCCAAAGATCTTCAAATTACTGGTGTGAAAAGCAGAAATCTTTACTTTTTTTAATGAAAAAAAATCAAGTGATCATATTTTAGGCTAATGAGAAAAAAGACAAAAGTAGAAGTGCTCTGATTCATTCAATAGTTATCTGCAAAAATGAGTTTGTTCTTACCAAGAGATTAGATGGAATTAAACAGCTTTAGAGACAAAAAACAAAGAGTACATTGATAGAAACCAAAGGGTAGAGATCATCAGGGCAATAATTTTACAGTCAGACGAGCTGTCTGCGCCAGCTCTGCCACTGAGAAGCTGTTTGATAATTAATGTCTCAGTTTTTTGTGTTTATAAGATGGGGGTAACAACGGTACCTCCCTATGGAGGGCAGAATTCTAAGAGGGCCTTAGGATTTCTGCTCCCTGGTGTCCATATCCATACAACTGACCCACTCCACCTACTCTGAGGGTGGAGTAGCACCAATGACAAGGAGAAGGCATAATTCTTGTGATTAGGTTATTGAACATATCACCTAGAGTGACCCCAAAAGAGATAATCATGAGAGAACCTGACCTAGCCAGCTTAGAATAGTGGTGATGAAGCTATGGCATGTGTGTTATTTGCTTTTAAGACAAATGATATTAAACTAAAACCTCAGTTTTCAGGTTTAAATGCTGCGTTGGCACGTTATGATAAATAATAGGTATAGACTTGCAGTTTGGGCACTCATATCTAAAAGGTTCACTGTCACTGGCCTAGAAGAAGCTAAAGCTTTAGAGAGTCTCTCGTCAGTACAGAAGAAATCAAATGAACTATGAGAACAGCAGTCTCCTGCCACAAAGCTGAAGGTCACCTTGTGAAACTGAATGTAGACCCACTTGAGAGTCAGAAGGAAAGCAAGGACCTTGGTCACTCTCATAGTCCAAGTGGGCTGCTATAACAAAACAACAGGGGCTGGAAGTGTAGCTCAGTGGTGATGTGCTTGTTTGAGAAGCACAAGATTTTGAGTCACAAAACACACACACACACACACACACACACGTATGCACACACGCACACACACACCCCTAAACAAAATTCCATTGGGCTGGGAATGTAGCTCATCACCATAGCGAAAGGTCCTGAGTTCAACCCCTGGTGGGGGTGTAGACAAACAACAGAAATTCATTGTATATAGTTCTGAGCTGGCAGGGAATCCAAGATCAAGACAGATTAGGTGGTGGTGAGGGCCTGTTTCTCATACATGCTCCCTTTTATGTATTTTTCCTCAGTCAGGAAAATAAAATCCTGTCTATAGGTTGCCGTACCAACCACAGACTCTGACAGTCAAGCATCCAGGAAGAGATGAGGTAGTTTCTCTCTCAGATTCTTCCAAGGTGCTTCCTCCTTGCTCCACCAGCAAAAACCTGACACACATCTTAGAGGTGTGTGGAGCCCCATTCTCACCTGCCGATCAGATGGACACCCTTACATGCTCTCTGACTATAGTCTTATTAAGACCTTTGTCCTGGGCTGACCCCATCTAAGCTTTCTCAGTTTTCTTGGTAATCTGAATTGACCATACAGTGTCAGTTTTAAACATGCTCCACCTCTGCCCTGGTTTACCTGGTCAGGTTCTCATTACCTTACTGAACAGGGACCTTTCCTACAAAGAGCACATTTGTAGAAATTGTCTCCAAAAAAATTGAATGGTGGTACATTTACAGATGGCTTGACTGTCAGAGAGTCTAAAATGGAAGAACATTTTCCCAACACTTATAGATTGGGAATGTCCTACCTGCAGTGCTATGCCGGATATGGAAATTCAGAGGAAAATATAGTTCACTTTCCCCTCACCTTACTTGGGACATAGAGCAGAATGTAAGAGATTAACAACACAAATCATTCCTAATAATGCAATATGGCAATATTTCTGATGTGCCAACACATTTGAGTACACAGCTGAGTATCAGGGAGTGATAATAACTTCTTCACACTTTCTAAAGGAACCAAGTTACTGTGAGCTTTTTGAATCAAGAATAAGAACAATTTTAATCTGGGTTTTAAAATTTAGGCAGATTAGGGGCTGAACTATATGTCCCAAAATATACATACTGAAGTACTGTTGGTAAATACTTAGATATGACTGTATTTCAATTTACAGTGTTTAAGAGGTAATTAAATTAAAGTCATTAATGTGGGCCTTAATTCAATACAACTGGCAGAAGACTATGTAAAGAAATAGCTCCAGAAGAAACCGACCCTGTTAACTGAGACACTGAACATGGACTTCTGGCCTCCAGAATTATAAGAAAACAAATTTCTGTAGCTTAAGTCATTCAGACCATCGTACTTTCCCACAGTTGCTTGAGGTACCTTGGCTAAGAAAGGTAGAACAGAGAAGGGGGAATGCAACATGGATTCTAAGTTTGAAGGAAAACAACATCATGAAGCTGAGAAAGTTTCAAGAAATTCAAAGGCAGCCTGAAAAGTGAAAGTAATTTACCCAAACGGGCCAAGAATTATGTAATTCAGAAAAAGATTGCTCACAGTTAGTCATGGTTTATCAGGATCAGAAAGAAAAAAAAAGGTCTGGGGATTTAGCTCAGTGGTTCTGTGCCTGTCTGGCAAGCACAAAGTTCTGAGTTTCAATCAGTCAAAAAAATAAAGAAGAAATATGGTGTAATTTTAAAATAAGAAACAAAGTTAGGAGAAAGACTGTGTTTGTGCATTTGCTATAGTTTTAATCCTTCCTGGAACCTCTGACCCACTCAATTTCCCCTTTTTTCGTAATTAATTCACATAAGATTACTTCCCTATAAAACCAAACAAACTGATGAAATAATTCTTATGAATGGAGGGAGGAAAAGGGAGACATTTTTTTTTTTTTTTGAGACAAGGTCTTGTTTTGTAGTTCAGGTTGGCCCTGAACTCACTATGTAGTCCAGGCTAACCAAAAACTCAGCAGTCCTCCTGCCTCTGCCTCCCCAAGTGCTAGCTAGGATTACAGCCATGAGCTAACACGCCTGGCATTGCAAACTCAGGACTTTCTGCTTTCAGGAGACGCCAGAACCACAAAGCTAAATCCCTGACTCAAGCAAGACATTTCTTATTGGCTCTGTTAAATAACTTGGATATAGTTTGTGGACAAGCCAATCACTACATGGCCCTCTTCTGGGGAAAACTGTGATGCCATGGCTCTTTTAAAACAGCTGGATTCTACCTCTGTAACCTCTTCTACCTTTTCATATTCTTGCAATACCCAGTTCTTTCACCTTGACTCCCTGATCAGAAACCTATACATGAGGACCGGGAATTTAGCTCAGTGGTTCCGGCGCCTATCTTGCAAGCGCAAGGACCTGGGTTCGATCCCCGGATACAATACTGGGCGTGGAGACTCACACCCAGCATCAATCAGTACCACATACCACCGTGCAGGGCATGGTGGCTCAGGCCTTTAATCCCAGCACTTGGCAGGCAGAGGCAGGTGGATTGCTGTGATGTGTGTTTGAGGTTGAGCTGAGGGTCAGCCTGAACCACAAAGTGAAACACTGTCTCAAAAAAAAAAAAGAAACATATATATGACCCAAAGGTGACTAATTTTTAGGCGTATTTATGGCCTACGAGATGGTTTTGCATAGAACCTCTATCCAAATAAGAATATTATAGAGATCAACAGATATTATCTCCTAGAAATTTGATGTAGAAATAATTGTGAATATTTTGAAGTTTGGAATTATCATAAAAGAAGAGTAGGTAGTAAACAAGCAGAAGACATCAGAAAGATGAAATCTAAGGTATACATAGGAAAGAGTGGAAGCACTAATGTTAGAATTCTGAGTCACTCCAGTTATGAAATTCCTACACTTAACAAGAATATAAGAATGTGACTTAGTTCCTAAGTGGCTTCTGGTGTCTAAGAGGCTGACTAGTAGATTCTTTTTTGACTTCCCAGGACAAAGCCTTTTCCTGAGGGCTTATTTTAATACCCTTACTCCTATCACCTGAATAAACTACCCTTCTTTGTAGTTAAGTGATTTAATGAATGTCAATTATATTAGCGTTTATGTAACAGATACTATTCTCAAGCATGTGGCTGTTAATATTACATGTTCTAACTCATTTTTTTGAGACAGGGTCTTGCTTTGTAGTTCAGGCTGGTCCTGAACTCAGCCTCGAACTCACAGCAATCCTCCTGTCTCTGCCTCCTGAATTCTGGGATTAAAGGCATGAGTCACCATGCAGTATTGTTGTATGTGATCACTGGGAACTGAAATCAGGACTTTGAGCTTCAAAGGCTGACACCAGAACCACTAAGCTAAATCTCCAGCCTCTAAATCATTTTTTAAAACAATCCAATGAAGCAAGTTCAAATCTTTTTGTCCCAATTTCATGTGTTGCAATGATGTTGGGTCAAGGTAAGGCCAAACAGAAAATATTTATGTTGTGAATGGATTAATATTGCTATAAAAGGGCTTGTGAGAGTAGGTTTTTTCTGCCTCCCCTCTCTGCCATGGAAGAGTGTTCTTCCTTCTGGGGGATGCACTGCTCAGCATATCGTCTTGGAAGAGGAGACCGTGCTGTCTCGACACTAAACTCGACAGTACCTGGATCTTGGACTGTTGGGATCCAGTTCTGTGAGAAATAATTTTTATTATTTAAATTATCCAGCCAAGAGTATACTAGTATTTCACAAGACATTCTAAGACAGAGGTATAAGTAGGCTCATCAATTTACGGATGAAAAAACATAATTTAGAGAACTTACCTTGCTTGTCAAAGATCATACATTTTGTAGCAAAGCGAGATCTAAAGCAGATTTGAATAACTGAAAATATGAAATTATACTAATTCCTATGAAATTACTATTTCCTTAGGATCATTTTGAGAGGAAACAGTAGAAGCTAGCCACTCCCCATCATAAAAACAGTAATATAGTGATCAGAATGAACAGGAGGAAATAGTCATCATGAATATTATGTTATAAAATAGTATCATCTTGCTTCTTGCTTTTCATAAAAGAGAAGTACTAGATAGTTCTCTCCAAAAAAGAAGTAGTGAGTGGACATTAATCACCATTTTGGAAGCAAAATATATCCCAGATGTATTGCTTTATTTTAACGAAGGACAATTTTTATATGTTTAAGGAAAATATATTTTTCTAGTTTAAGGGTGACCTTGATTTCCCCATTTCTTATAAAATCTCAAATTTCTTTA
>PVIR01030426.1:0-20108 GCA_004026965.1 Petromus typicus | reverse complement strand
GGGGAATCGAACCCGGGTCCTTGCGCTTGCAAGACAGGCGCCGGAACCACTGAGCTAACTCCCCGGCCCAGGTAAGGAGACTTTTGTATCAACCCACACTTGTCAGGTGGTACCTGCGTCAGATGAATCCTTTAAGCTTTCAGTTCTTTATAATTGAACAATCATAGTAAAACACTACTTAAAATTCACTTATTCTTTCATCTTATAATTCAAAATAAAGATTACCCACTTTACTATTGCTCATTTTTGTTGTCAAAGATGATAGAACTAGGTGTTCAACTCCCATCAGTAGGAAGATTATTACCTGTTACATTCTTTAAATTCTTTTTATGTAAATGAATTACTTTAAAAATAAGACGCAGAAAAATATAACTAATAAATATTAACTAAATATCATAGTACACAGTATATTTTAGGTTTGGGAGCAGCCACATGAGAGAAGGGGTATAAAGAAATATAGTACACTGGGCTCCAAAACAGTATATTTTTTTCTAGTTGGAGATACATATTATACATATATAATTCAAAACAGTGAAATTATTGCTGAAGGTATGTTTGAATTATAAAAGTATCTACAGTGTACTATATATAAATATTTTCTTTCTCTGCCGTCTCTCCCTCCTCCTGCCCCTCTCCCTCTCTTACTTTTCCTTTTTTATTGTGGTATCGCGATTCAGGCCCAGAACCTTGCCTAGGCAAACCCTCTACCATTGATCTGTATCTCCAATCCTATAGATACGTTTAATTATAGCGCTGCATGCAAATGGAAAGAAAATCAGTTCTCTTTCAGTAAACTGCTACTCTAAAAAAAGAATATTTTGGGTGTCAAATTGTCAAATTGTGGTGACTTCTCTTTTATTTTCTAAATTTTCATTTGACTTTTTCTGAAACCTATGTAGCTGCCACTATTTCCTCTTTTTTCAAAAATTATATCTTTTCATCAGGACAGCTCCTTTGTTTTGTGTTTGGCCTGTATTTCAGGCAGTTGGTTGTTCTTAAAATCTGATTATCCTGGGCCAAGGATTTAGCTCAGTGTTTCTGGCACCTGCTTTGCAAGTGCAAGGGCCCAGTTTGATCCCTAGCTATGCTGGGCATGGTAGCTCACCCTGTAACCCCAACTTTCAGAAGGCAGAGGCAGGATGATTGCTGTGAGTTCAAGGCTGAGCTCAAGGCCAGCCTGAACTACAAAAGCAGAGACCCTGTCTCAAAAAAAAAAAAAAAAATTGGTAATCCTTTACTTACATTGGAAAGACTAAGTTGACAAGTTACCTCTGTCTCCATTGTAATTTTCAAGGACTGTTTGTCTACCAGATCTCTATCTCTCCAGTGCATTACTGACTTATAGGCTCTGAGTAAATGAACAGATTCTGCTCGTAAGCAGACTTCTTTAGAATGCATACATTTGGAATAGAGTATGTCTACACTTATACAGATAATGCTGTGTAATTAAATGGCTGTAGATGGGTACAAGAAGGAATAGCAAAAAAAAAGATGACGGAATAGCAGTAAATATGTTATTCTTAACCTGGTCTATCTTTGTTTATTCCACTTAACTGTCTATCTTATCATGATACCATAGTGATTATTTATCCCATTATAATATTTCATATGATGAGAAACTAATTACCCTTTTTGGAAACTTGTAGGGTTTTTTGCCTCTTTATTTTTCCATATGCATCAGTGTAACTTTAAAAGTGAGTTTACAGACTAATGTGTTAGTACATGAGAAATAACTTTTTACTGGACTGTAGTATAGAAATTCAAAGATAATAATGACTTCATTACATAGTATTGAAACTCTGAACTTGAAAAGTCATTTGTCTTTTAATATGTATATAATACGTAATGAAGATGATTACCAAAACTAAGGCTTTTTGTTCTTTGTACATAGAAAAGCAGTTAAATTTGTAATGATATGATTTCCAAACTATCAGAAAGGTGGTTCTAACTGAATGTGTTGGCTCATGTTTTTAACCTGTTACTTTGGAGACTGAAAGGAGAATTGCAAACTCAAGAGGCCAACCTTGGCAGTTTAGTGCATTCCTGTCTCTCTCTTTCTTTCTTTTCTTTTTGTTGTTGTTGTTTTGTTTTTTCTTTTGAGACAGGTCTTGATAAGTAGTTAAGGTTGGCTTTAAACTCACTAGGTGTCCCAAGCTGTCCTTGAACTCGTGTGATCCTCCCAGGCTAAAGAATTACAGGTGTGTGCCACCATACCCTGCATGTCTCAGAATTTAAAAGTTAGGGTTCCGTGCCCAGTACTACACAATAAATAAAGAAATTTCATTGTCCTAAGTGAAATTAAATGCTTGCACCCGTCTGTTAATTTCATCATTCCTAATTGCATTTATGTGTCTGTTCCTTTGAACTGTTTTCTACATCTTACTAGTTCTCATTATTGAAATAAAATCTTTGACATGTTGATTAAATAAATTTATATAAATACTTTTTCATGTTAAGCACATTAACACTGACTTATTCCCCCACTCTCCTCCCTCCTTAGTAGGAAGTTGGAGGCTGTTTAATCATGTAAATTATAATAAGTCATAAAACTGTGGTAGTGAGTTAGGAATAATGGACATAGATAGGCATACCTCTGTGTTACACGTGAAATTAAAAGTATGTATAAATCAGATGTAAATTAAAAGTAAAAACAACACTGCTTGACAGTTTGGTATAAAAATTTTATATCTGAAAGCCCTTTTAGAAAACATAAAGCTAAACATACAACTGCCTTATGAAATATTTGATATATTTACTTATGCACATAATATAGTATGGTTGTGCTGAAGCTGTATCCATGAGCTGGGGATGTAGCTCAGTGGCACAGCAACTGCTTGACAAGTGCAAAAGTTTGATTGTTGGTACCCAAAAAAAGAGACATACTGAGTTGTATTATGTCACCTGGTAATTGCCTAAAAAACACAAGTCACTTAAATTTTGTCTGGACTGCTCTTTAATATGAACATAAGGAACTTGTATAAGTAGGAAGTGCTCAGTGAACAACAGTGTACGTTTTGGATGGAAGTACCTTCAAAGAAAGTCAGATTATTGGTAGTGGGTGTAAGATTAAATATTCAGTGAGATCGTGATTTTGGGGTATAAATAATGACCTGCACCAACCAAATAAACTTTGTTTGGTCATTATAAATCCACACAAAGGTATAGTTTTAAAGCAGATACTAGGAACGCAAAGTTAGATTTTTTTTAAAAACACAAACATTAATCCTATACTTGTAAGTTCTTCTGACAGTATATTGCCACACTCTATAAAAGAACTCAAATTGTGTGAGAATCTACTTTTATTTTTCAGAGTGGCAGCAACTATGCGTACTTGGAGCAGCTTGAAAGCTTATCTGCTAAAGGGCGCCCTATCCCTGTGCGACTTGATGCACTGCCACAGGTGGAGTCTCAGGTGGCAGCAGCACGGGCCTGGAGAGAACGGACAGGGCGGACCTTTCTTAAGAAGAACTCCAGCCATACATTGTTACAGGTAAAGTGTAGTTTACTGTACATGTACTTCATTTTCACCAGCAGTTGATTGTTACCTACAAATGGTAGTAATATTATTATTGGACTATGTTACTGATAAATCCTTTTTTTTTTTTTTTTTAACGAGACAGGGTCTCACTATGTAGTTTAGGCTGTCCTTGATCTTACCATGTAGTCCTTACTGGCCTTGACTCACTATGATCCTCCTACCTTAGCCTCTTGAGTGCTCAGATTATAGGTGTATGCCACCACGCCCAGCATATTTTATTTCTCAGAAGCATAATTTGGATATTCAGATGTCCTTTTTATATTCAGCAGTTGAAGATGGAAGTTAAAGAGCATCGACTTTGGCATAAAATATTTGAAGTTTGATGACTTGCTCATCAATTGCTAATCCATTAATTGGAAAATATTCCTTTTCTAAATATCAGTTTCCTTTGTAAAATGTGGAAAATAAGTACCCTACTACATAGGGTTGTTGGAAATATTGAATTGGATAATATGTATAAAGTTCTTTAAGAAATGCTTGAGTTATTGTGGATGGTTCTTTTTACCATTTTCACTTGATTCTTTTGAAAATCAGAGTTCGTATTTTGTTTTTATTTCTATAGGTGCTAAGTCCTAGGACTGACATTGGTATATATGGGAGTGGTAGAAACAGAAGAAAAAAGGCAAAAGAGCTAATAGAAAAAGAAAAAGAAAAGGAGGTAGACCTCGAGCCTTTGAGTGATTTGGAGGAAGGACTGGAGGAAACCAGAGATACAGCCATGGTGGTAAGAAACTATGCTAGTTTCTTGAATACAAAATTCTCTCAAGGGATCAGAAGGTTTACTGTTTTTATATTTTTGAGTATTTATACTTTATATACTTGCTTTTATTTTCCATAGTGCAAAACTTTCCTATTTTGCTTGATTTCCAAAATTGTAGTTCCCATATCTCTGATCTGTGTTATTTTAATACTTGTGTCATGTTCCATCAGAGTTTTAAAAAATTTGCTGAATAGTTTTTGGTTTTGGTTTTTTATTTCCTGAGATTTTTTTAAAATTCAGGGAATCTGTCCCAGGGCCTCTTATGTGAGAACCAAGTGCTGTGCCATTGAGCAGTAACCCATTTACTGAGTAGTTTTTAAATGTTAAACATTTTACCTATTATTAAGTTTCCTATTATCAGTAATAAAGTGAATATTTTGATATTTTTTTATTTTTCTAGTTTTGAGTGAGGAATAGAACACTGGGTTAAAATTTAATAGCATTTTGTGACTTAATACCATTGCAGTTTTCAGAGTAATTGTACTTGCTTACACCCCCGCCCCATCCAACTCAGGACTTTGTGTTTGCTGGGCAGGCATGGCACCTCTGAGCTACATCCCCAACCTATGAGTTACTTTGTAAAATAACTCATTTTTCTTAGTAGCATTCAATAAAATAGTGATTTTCAATAAAGTAATTGTAATGATGAGACTTATGCTTTATGTATGTAGGTAGCAAGGGGAGGGTAAGAGAAAAGTGTTAAGATTGCTAAGAGACTGAAAAAGTAGAATGAAAATACTAGTTTGAGCAGTCATTCGAAGAAAACGCATACAGTAAGTTGATATGACTCTTTCTGCCTACAAATGATCCTGTTTTGAAGCCATTGAAAATTATCTTTCATTAGAGAGCCTGCCTAACAAGTCAATCTTGCCAGACTTGTCAGACAAACAGAAGTTGAAAATTGTTGAAAATTGAAACAATTTCAAAATTGTTTCAGTACTATCAGTAATTTTAAAAGAAAATATACTGACAATATTCATGATAGTTGAATTTTGTTTTGCTCTTTGTTGAAATGAGTTTTATAAAAAGACTTTTTATAATTGATTGGGCTTTATTGTTCTACTTCTTTATGCAGTGGAAAAGCCTTCTTAAGAAGAATTTATTTGTATAGTACTTGCCCCGAGGCCATTAACTCCAAAGGGATAGAAAATTAATAATGTTTTCCTTATGGTGGGCGGCAAGTTAGAAACTTTGATATTTTATCTGACCTAATCCTTAAAACAATACAAGAGGATTGGTGGTATATGTGCAATTTTTTTTTTTTTTTTTTTTTAGGTTTTTTGAGACAGGGTCTCGCTTTGTGGTTCTGGCTGGCCCTGAGCTCAGCCTCAAACTCACATCACAGCAATCCTCCTGCCTCTGCCTCCCAAGTGCTGGGATAACAGGCGTGAGCCACCACGCCCGGCACTGTGGTATGTGGTACTGGTTGCTGCTGGGTGTGAGTCTCCATGCCCAGTATGGTATGTGGTTACCGGGGATTGAACTCGGGTCCTTGTGCTTGCAAGACAGGCGCCAGAACCACTGAGCTAACTCTCCGGCCCGGTATATGTGCAATTTTTGAGAAAACTGAGACTTGTTGGGGGTGCATAATACCAATTTTGTTATAAAGGCATAGAAACATGCATGTATAATACACATGTTTATTCTTTCCACTATTTCTATGGATGTATTTTTAATTCTGAGTTTTATTAATGAATATTTAACAAGAAAAATCAAAGAATTGGGTTTTTAATATTTATTGAATTTATAGAAAAGTATCAAAATTTTCAACATTGACTCCTTCTTGGTATACAAAGTCTAAATAAGAACAGCAGAAATAAATTCCTGTGTAACCTACAATGAAAATACCAGTAGAACTCTATAAGAAAAAGTCTATAATTCAATTGTCATATCTAAGGCAGTCTTCACACTTGTGACAATAGGACATTCTGTACACACATAGCACTTACACTGATAGCATATGGGCCTTGCTTTCCTGGCGTTTTTGTAGGACATACTTGCCATCTTGCTGGTCTTGCTGTTTTTTTTTTTAATTGATTTTATTGTTACATTTTATATGCACATCATGATCACACTCGACATCGAGAATTTGTACCAGTATATGACACAACTTTTCATTTTTTCTGATTCCCCTGCCTGGTCTCTTGTTTTATCAGGAGGGTCTTACTATATTATAAAATTTGTAGTTAATAGGAACAAAATATCAATAAAATAAAGTGGTTAAATTCTTAATATGTGTTAGGCATTTAAAATAAACATCAGCATTTTCTCATCAGCTGTGCACTTGCTTTCAAGATCTAAAAGATATTGGAAATAAATTCCTGTGTGAACAACAGTGAAAATACCAATAGAACTACAAGAAAAATAATCTTTGTTTCAGTTGTCACCCCCATGGCAGTCTTCACACATGACAGCTACCTGTTTCATCCACACATCTTGCTTACACTTGCTTACAGCATGGTGTACTTAGCTTTCCTTTCATATGTGGCAGGCCATTCACCTCTCTGTCTTCTTTTTTTGTCAGAAGCTTCCTACTGTATTGTATAACATACATGTAGCAGGAAAATAAAATAATCAATAAAATAAAAAATCAGATGCGTAATGAGTGCTTAGAATAGACATCAGCATTTTCACATCAGCTGTGCACTTGCTTACAAAACCTAAATGATAAGATCAGAATTAGAAATCTACGTCAGTTATAATGTAAATGAAAACAAAAATCTGCCCCAGAAAAAATGTTTGTTTCAACTGTCACACCCAAGGCAGTCTTCGCACATTGGAACCGCATGCTCCATACATAAGTATCACGTATACTGATGCCACATACGTTTTGCTGTCCTGCCCTCGCTTGTTAGGGCACAGCTGATATCCTTTTGTTTTTCCTGTTGTTTTAGGTCTTAGGGTTGCTATGCTTGTCTGTTCACCTGTCAGTTCGCCAGGGTGATCAACAGTTTTTTTGTATAGTTCCCTAGGTGAAACACTGTTTTTTCTCTGCTATAAATAATCTTCTTATGAGTTCCAGACCCAGTCATCTAAGGAAATGTCACCATGGTATTTTGCATTTGTTATTTTCTTTGTAAACTATCATACTCTGTGCTACACATATTTAGGATGAAGTAAAGCAACCATTGGCCAGTGCTTTGTGTTTCAAGTGACATCATAGTTGCTACATAATTCACCAACAATATCTACTCCACCTTTGGTTTTGTTGTAGAAAGTTGCCATTCTCAGGCTTCTGTTTTGTCAGTTTCTCTATCAGTATTTCCGTCATGATGTGATATTGACATAATTGACATTAGTAGTCTCAGTATATGAGGCCAGTATTATCTCTTTCTGAAATCCAAAGATTGTATTATACAATTCTCAGTTTTGAAATTCAACACTTTATTTGGAATTTCTCCTTTGTTCCTGTATACAGTTACTAATCTGGTCAATTTGGACTCTGTTAACAAATATAACATCAGTTATAAAACTAGTAAGCCAGTTGTCGAATGTCACAGTCCAGTTAATTTGAGAGGTGGGAACAAGTCTGTTTACATTATTCTGTTTGTTACTGTATAAATATGGACCTGGTGTCTGAGTTCCAGGATAAATTTCTAAATTGAAAACATAATGTCTTCCCATCTACAAGGGCATAAATTTTTATGCTATGTTTTGAAGGGGTTTTTTGGCATATTCTGCTTGAAACTACAGTGACCATGAAATGCTCCAAGATGGTCATCAGTAGGTATGTATTTAGATGGTGTGTAAATTGTTTGACAGTTATGAACAACTCTCGCAGATAGCAGCCAGATACCAGTTATTTTTCTTTTTTGGTGGGTGATTTTGTTATCAAATCTCAAGTAATTTTGAAGGAAACCAAATATCCTCAGTGTCATTGTTACTCTGCAGACCTCAAGCCCACACCCATCACTTTTCCAGAAGTCCTTTTTGTTTCTTCAGTTACCATGAGAAAGCCCTGCTAAGTACAGCAGACCTGTGAATGCTTTCAGTTCAGGTAGTAAAGCATCATAATAAATACATTTCTGAGTATGGCTATACAGAACATTTAACTTGTGTTTAAGCCTTTATGTATTACATTAACATCTTACAGTATTTTGTCTGTTAGCGGTTTCCAACACTGAGTAGCAGTGCTCACCTTCCATCCAGTAGGTTTCATTCCTGCCAAAAATCTTCACTATATTTTCAGACCTAGTTCTAAGCCTATATTGTTCCATTTATTTGGTCATGTGACCATTTTAATTAGCCAAATATATACTCACATTGCTGTCTTCTTTGTAATCTAAATCAAGGAAGTCTGCATTCCCTGTGTCTGTATCTGTTGTTTCTTACTCCACTCACAAGAACTTTTGTCACATAGCAAGTTTCAGAGTCATTATCATCTTCATCATCCCTGTATGAGTAATCTGACGAATCACTTGACCTTCTCCAGAACTCACAGATCTGGCTTTTCATGTTCTCCAGAACTTTTCAGATCTGGCTTATACTAAATTGGGTTATTTCTACCAGAAAAATCAAAAGAAAACTTTAAAAAAAAAAAACAATCCTAACTGCACTGAAATTTAACAATGAGCCTTTCATAGGTAAAACTCACCTGTTACTGCTTTGGAGCTCCTGTACACAGCTTGCTATTTGTCTGCCAAGTGGGTGAATGCACGCATGGATTTGCTTTCCCCAGGTGCAGCTACTGTGAGTCACAACCACATTCCGTTATAGTAAATGCATGTCTGCATAAGAGTGGTGCTCAGGTAAACACATGCAAAACTTGTTAGATGGAGTATTATGTGGGTAAAAAGCCCAATTTGACACTTCTGCACATGTGCACACACTGCTATTTGTCCTACCAAGTGGGTAAGCACAAATATCGCCCCCTGTATCCCACAGGCACAGCTGCTGAGATGCACAGCCAGCTACTATTTTGCTAAAGTACAAATCATACAGTAGAAAAGTGTGGGATGGGTTTTTGTAACCCAGTGCTCTGTTAAAAGCTTTGCCCCAAATGAAGAGTCTATAATAAATGTAAGAGCCTGATTTGGTACCCAAGTTGCTTGATTTTAAATCATGCCCTCTTTCTCCTATACTCTTAAGTTTGGTGTCTAGTGTTGCAAATTGTCAAATATAGTAGAATATTACTCATTTCACACATTAGAAATATTTGCGTGCACAAATTTTAAGAAGTCATATACAACCAGTGTTTTTTTTGTTTTGTTTTGTTTTTGTTTTTTTTGAGACAGGGTCTCGCTTTGTGGTTCAGGCTGGCCTTGAGCTCAGCCTCCAACTCACATCACAATCCTCCTGCCTCTGCCTCCCGAGTGCTGGGATGACAGGCGTGAGCCACCACGCCCGGCACTGTGGTATGTGGTACTGGTTGCTGCTGGGTGTGGGTCTCCACACCCAGTATTGTTATGTGGTTACCGGCGAATCGAACCCGGGCCCTTGCGCTTGCAAGACCGGCGCCGGAACCACTGAGCTAACTCCTCGGCCCTACAACCAGTGTTTTATAAAGGACAATGCTTTATTACCATGAGACCAAATTGGAGAAAGAGCCCTTAGGCTCAAGCATTTATTTGGGGGGTTTATAGTACAGCGGCCCATTTCAATTAAATGTTTATTGTTATACAGGTGGCAGTATTCAAAGAAAGAGAGCAAAAAGAGATTGAAGCTATGCATTCCCTGAGAGCAGCCAACCTAGCCAAGATGACGATGGTGGATCGCATAGAAGAAGTTAAGTTTTGTATTTGCCGTAAGACAGCCAGTGGGTTCATGCTACAGTGTGAGCTCTGCAAAGACTGGTTCCATAACAGCTGTGTTCCTCTTCCTAAATCAAGTTCTCAAAAAAAAGGATCCAGCTGGCAGGCTAAAGAAGTTAAATTCCTTTGTCCTCTTTGTATGCGGTCTCGAAGGCCCAGGCTAGAGACTATACTGTCATTGCTAGTATCTCTCCAGAAGTTGCCTGTACGGTTGCCTGAAGGAGAGGCCCTTCAGTGTTTGACAGAACGTGCGATGAGTTGGCAGGACAGAGCCCGACAGGCCCTTGCCACAGATGAACTGTCTTCTGCACTGGCCAAACTGTCTGTGCTAAGCCAGCGGATGGTGGAACAGGCAGCACGAGAAAAAACTGAAAAAATCATCAGTGCAGAACTCCAAAAAGCAGCTGCCAATCCAGACTTACAGGCAAGTTTAGTATTTATACTCTTTTTCTGTTTCATGGGGTAATTTTTTTGTTTAGGTTTTTTTTTTTTTTGAGACAGGGTCTCACTTTGTGGTTCAGGCTGGCCCTGAGCTCAGCCTCAAACTCACATCACAGCAGTCCTCCTGCCTCTGCCTCCCGAGTGCTGGGATTACAGGCATGAGCCACCATGCCCAGCGCTGTGGTATGTAGTACTGGTTGCTGCTGGGCATGAGTCTCCACACCCAGTATTGTATGTGGTTACCGCGGATCGAACCCGGGTCCTTGCGCTTGCAAGACAGGCACCAGAACCACTGAGTTAAATCCCCGGCCTTCATGGGGTAATATTTTTAACTGTGACTAATAAATCAAATTTATCTTATTGGTTGACTAGGAAAACAACAATAATAATTAGTATGCACTTATGTGACCCATGGCCTCTTTCTTCTGCATATACAAATAACATTCTCTTTAGGTATCTACGTAGGTAATTTTAGTGAACTAATACCTGGAAATACCATTCAGGTGAATCTACATCATAATAAATAATTTCTACTAACTGCTAAAAAATAATAGCTGCTTTTGCAAGTTTATTACAACTTGGGGATCTTAACATACAGTAATTGCTCATATTTGTTTAGTATATCTCTGTTCATGTTGGAATTCTCTTGTTATGTAGGGACACTTACCTAGTTTTCAGCAGTCTGCTTTTAACCGAGTGGTGAGCAGTGTATCGTCTTCTCCTCGACAAACAATGGACTATGACGATGAAGAAACAGATTCTGATGAGGACATTCGGGAGACATATGGTTATGACATGAAGGTAATTACAGGGGCAGGGTATGTTTATATATACCTGTTCAGTGAATTTGTTCTAAAAAAATATGAATGTTGATGTTTGAGGCCTGAGTGTGAAAGAGAAAGCTGGTTATACATCTTGAATTTATGGTGATAGCATTTCCTCAGAATTATATTTATATTTTTTAATATAAGTATTCACTATTTCTCAGTTACCCCTTGTGTGCACTTATGTATGTACCGTGTATTTGTCTGAAGGAACAGTTCTAAAAAAGGAGATTAAAAAAAATTTCCCTCAGAAGTAATAGAAAAATTATGCCTTCAAGTTATTGAAAGCTCTCACAGCTTTCATTTTCATTTTTCAGAGTTTTTTCTTTGACTGGTTAAGGTCTATATACTTTTTGTTTTTTGGTTTATTTTGCTGTGCCCTAGTACTTTTGTAATATTGGGTGTTGAACTCAGGCTTTTACACTAAGCTACATATCAAGTCACTAAAAAAAAATTGCTTTTAATTTTGACACAGGGTCTCACCAAGTTGTGAAAGCTGAGTTTGAACTTGGGAGCCTTGTGCCTCAGTCCCTCAGAGTGCTGGGCTTACAGGAATGTGCTAGCACATACGGCTATGCTGAATTTTGTGCTCTAGTCTCTTGTGTGAATGATACTAGGTAGAATGTTATATTCAGAGATGAGTAATACTAAGGTCCATGGTTAGAATTTACAGATGCAGTTACAATTGTGATAGTTTTAATGACACCACACAGGTGTTGAGTTTATGTTGGACCCATTTGGCCTTTGTATGCGGTCTCAGGCCCAGGCTAGAGACTATACTGTCACTGCTAGTATCTCATTTTCCCTTTTTGTTAGACTCAAAGTCCTTGGGGTTTTTGGGGGGTTTTTTTTGAGACAGGGTCTCGCTTTGTGGTTGAGGCTGGCCCTGAGCTCAGCCTCAAACTCACATCACAGCAATCCTCCTGCCTCTGCCTCCTGAGTGCTGGGATTACAAGCGTGAGCCACCACGCCTGGCGCTGTGGTATGTGGTACTGGTTGCTGCTGGGCATGAGTCTCCACGCCCAGTATTGTTATGTTGTGGTTACCAGGGATCGAACCCGGCCCCTTGCCCTTGCAAGACAGGCGCTGGAACCACTGAGCTATATCCCCGGCCCTAAAGTCCTTGGGTTTTTGCTTGCTAATAAAATTATGATATGGGCAGGGACCCTCAATTAGTTGGTTTGTTTTATGATACTCAGTTGCTCTTTTAAGTAGCACAGAGTCTACCTCTAAGCGACAAGGAAAATTTCAATCTTGTCCCTTGACTGTCTTTTTAGCATGCAGATCCATTAGGTTCTACTCATTCTTATAGCATCAGTCTAATCAGCAATAAAACTCCTAGGAAGTAAAATTAAAACCATCCATCATTGATACTTGGAAATTCATTTGCTAGAAAATATTTTTCTTAAGGTAAAAATGGATCCAGGAACTGTTTTAATGAGAAAATTTTCAGTTACATGAATTCAAGAGTATGAAGACAAGTTGAAATTTGAGTTGCTTATTCTTTTAAGTTTCTAAGTATCTCATTATCCAGAAGTTAATGGTCATTTTCAGTTACTTTGGGGTTTTTTGGTTTGTTTTTGTTGAGACAGGTCTCACTTTTAGGTCAGGCTTGCCCTGAATTTACTGTGTAGCCTAGGCTCACAGCATTCATACACACAGCAATCCTCATGCCTCTGCTTCCTGAGTGCCGGGATTATAGCCTTGAGCCACCATACCTGGCTGATCATTTTTGTTTACAGTGTATAGGAGACTGAGGGCAGGTGAAAGGGAATGTAGTCAGTGCTAAATATAAGTTAGCTCTTTACTTGAATGCTAGATTAGTTTGCTTGCTATTATTTAATGACCTATTACAGTGTTTGCTTGTAGCACATTATCAGAATTAATTTAGAATAGCTGAATGTGGTAGACATTGCTTAGAAGCAGTTGAAGACATTAAAATAAAACACCACAAGTATCACATGGATCAAAATGGTGGCTTGATATGGTTGTATGGAATAGTCTTTTATTTTTTTGCAGAATTTACATGAAGTCTTGCTTAAATATCTCTTTGGAAGTTAAGATTGGCAGTGGAAAAATAAGATCATAGATTTTGTTGTGTTAGCAATATATTTTGTAGTTTAGAAGAACGGAAGAAATGTCTGTAATTCCAGAACTGGGAAGGCTGAATCAGGAGGATTGCCGAGACTTCAAGATCAGCCTGGGCTACATAGCAAGCTCAAGGCTAGCCTGAACTACATAGCAAGAGATCCTGTCAAAAGAAAGAAGAAAAAAAAATAGTGGCAAGACTTATGATAATTCATAGAAACATTTATGTCGATAATTTTCTTTGAATAAGAAAATAAACACTCAAGCATTTTTCTATGTCCAAAATACTGTGTAATGTTATTCTATTCTATACTGTTCTGTTCTATTCTATTCTATTCTATTCTGTTTCACAGATGAAGTCTATGTTCCTTAGGTTGGCCTCTAACTCCTTGGGCTTAAGGATCTCCCTACGGTAGACTCCCAGGTACCTGGGACTGTAGGCATGCTCCACCATTACAGTTTATGAAGTGAGAACATTTGGAATTCACTTGGTTTGCTTCTTTTTCTCTCTGGGTAATATTCCCTATTGTGACTCAGATTCTTACCTCGACCTCTTGAGTTTAATATTTTTGTATGAAGAGCTCCTGTAGGCTTAGAAGAAGAGCATTTATAAAATAAAATCAGTCATTTTATTTTAAAGCATATTATTTGCCTTTAGTGAAAGTCTGTATTACAGTTTCTATTTTGCAAATGCTTGTATGTGTAAAATTACACATCAGGAAAGAATATTAATAGCTATTATTTCCCAAGGATTTCTATTGTGTGTTTAATAACTGCTTTTTTTTTTTTGAGACAGGGTCTCGCTTTGTGGTTCAGGCTGGCCCTAAGCTCAGCCTCAAACTCACATCACAATCCTCCTGCCTCTGCCTCCCAAGTGCTGGGATTACAGGCGTGAGCCACCACGCCCGGCACTGTGGTATGTGGTACTGGTTGCTGCTGTGTGTGGGTCTCCACACCCAGTATTGTTATGTGGTTACCGGGGAATCGAACCCGGGCCCTTGCGCTTGCAAGACCGGCGCCGGAACCACTGAGCTAACTCCCTGGCCCCAATAACTGCTTATTTTAGATAAAAACAAGTTAAGCTTAGTTTCATTGTTTCATTTTCTTCTCCACACACTTACTACTTAGGTAACTTAAATTTTGTTGGAAATAGAGTGGACTTTGTCTGAAGCTTTTGTTCTATGTTGTGTGTGTGTGTATGTGTGTGTGTATGTGTGTGTGTATGTGTGTGTGTGGTAAGTGGGGATCAAACTAAGATCCTTGTGTGTGGCATGCAGGTGCAGTGCCACTGAGCTACATGTCTGGCCCATGTTCCATGTAATTTAGATAACACTGCATGACATCTTTATGTAGATCCTATTTCTTAGAGTGCATTCTGCCTCTTCTACAGAGTTATCACTAGTCGTGCTACACTAATTTTCTTTCTTATGAGATTAATTTTAAAAATTTTTAACATTTATGGTATACAGCTACCTTTTAGACAAGTGTTTGTATACAAGTTAAATAAAATACTATGTATAAATAAAATGTATATTTTAGAATTTTAAATCAAGCTAATTCACATCCATTTACGTCTGTCACCTCACATACTTGCTTTTTTGTGGTAAGAGTATTAAAAATCTCAGCAGTTTTTGAGTGTACAACATTTTAACTATTTTCACTGTTTTGCGAAAGATCTTAAACACTTGTTCCTCCTCTGATTCAACCCTTCAACCAGCCCCTCCCCATTTCTTGGCACTGTCCGTCTTCAGCCCTTCCCTGACAGTGACCACTCTACTCTTAGCTTTCATCCACTGGGGGAGGGGGAGTAATTTTTAACAGCTTACCATTTTTCAAATACTTTTATCTTGTGTCTGTTTTTCAAATTCATCTCTTATAGACAGCATATGTAGTGGAGTCCTTTTGGTCTGTAGTATTTATAACTTATAAACTACTATACACCTGGGTCTTGTTTTCTGTATTTTGTTTTTAAAGTAATACTGAAATCTCTGTCTTTTAACATGGGATGTTTTCTTCATTTATATTCAATATGGTGTGTTGATATACTTTATTTGGCTTATCTTGCCATGTGTATGTTTTTTTTGTTTTTAGTCCTCTGCCCCTACTTTTTTTTTCTTGTTGCTTATTTGTTGCTTGAGGGTTGTCTGAAAAAATTTTTGATGTCTTCCTTTCTTGGCTTCTTATTTATACTTTTTATCTTTTAGTGATTGCTCTGGTCTTAACAGTGCATCTTCGGCCTATCAAAATCAGTATTGTACTTCTCACATTTCATACTTCATGCTGGAAAAGTAATTTTTTTTTTTTTTTTTTTGAGACAAGGTCTCACTTTGTGGTTCAGGCTGGCCCTGAGCTCAGCCTTAAACTCACATCCCAGCAATCCTCCTGCCTCTGTCTCCCAAGTGCTGGGATTACAGGCGTGAGCCACCACGCCTGGCACTGTGGTATATGGTACTGATTGCTGCTGGGTGTGAGTCTCCACACCCAGTATTATATGTGGTTAACTGGGTGATCAAACCTGGGCCCTTGCGCTGGCAAGACAGGCGCCAGAACCATTGAGCTAAATCCCTGGCCTCTGGCAAAGTAATTTTTAAAATTCTTAACTTTGATTGTTTCTGTCATTTTCTGGTCATAGTGTCATTTTTATTTTGAAAGCTTAACAGAACTTCTTCAAAATTACAGTGAAATGAGTACAAGGTCAGAAAAGAATTTTAGCCAGAGAGAAGCAGTGTCTGGCACCTAAAATACAGGGTTTATACTCTTCTTTTGTTTTTAAGAACTTAAACTCTTAAATAAGGAAGAAGATTACAAACTGTAGGTACTAAATTCTTAGAGAGTGGCAGTGTCTTACAGGTTCCTCTATGAAACTTTTTTTTCCTAAGTAGTCTTCCATAGCTGACTGTTACTTTGAAACTTCTAGATTCTTGGATGGTAACTTGGCTAATGATAGCTCATGATGACAGTACATCTTTCTCTCATGCATTCTACAAAGAGAGTCGGATGTTGGGTTCGTTATTAGACTATTACTTTTCATATCTTAATCTACTCTTTTGTATTCTGCTTTGTGTTACTGGGCTAGGAATCAACCCCAGGAATTCCCAAACCTTTTCTGTAATGGGGTAGATAGTAAATATTTTATGGTCTCTGTTGATGCTGAGTTGCTTCTGCTTCTCTCCTTTTTTTTTTTTTTTCCCTCTTGTAGTATTGAACTTGAGGCCTTGCACATACTAAGCAAGCACAGTCCTATGCTTCTCTTCATTTTTATTTTTTTCTTTTAAAAAATGTAATTCTATTACAGACTACTCGTAGCTCACATTCCATCCAAAAATGGGTTGCCAACTGAGTTTGACCCCAAGTAAGTGTGCCAAGTCCCCTTTTACACATTGCCGGATGCTATTCATCCACAGGTAAGAGACATTAGGGAAAATTAAAAGTCCTGAACATTGAGAAATGACTTCATTTTTCGGCCCTTCTGTTTATTCCCCCTGAATTACATTTTTTAAAAATCCTTGACATTGGGCTGGGCCTGTAGCTCAGTGATTTCGGCGCCTGTCCTACAAGTGCAAAGTCCCTGGTTCAATTCCCGGTAACCGCATACAACAATTGCTGGTGACTGATGTCCACCAGCAATCGATACCACATACCACAGTGCCGGATGTGGTGACTCATGCCTGTAATCCCAGCACTGGGGAGACAAAGACAGGAGGATCACTGAGTTCGAGGCTGAGTTCAGGACCAGCCTGAACTACAAAGGGAGATCCTGTCTTGAAAAAAAAATTCCTTGACATAGACAGCTAATTTAAATTTTTACCATTCCATCAACCCTGAAACCAGCCATGTCATGTTTCATGAACAGTGACAGAACTAACTGGCTAGTATTTTATCCTTAGAGGTCTGGAGTCCAACTCTGTAGTGTCCCTTCTTTAAACTTTTAGTTTGTAATAACCCTGTCAGCCCTAAAGATGGTGACTCCTTCCTGTAATTACTGTCTGTTGTGCTATTTCCTCAGTGTTTCTTTTTTGCCTTTTCAATTCTTTCAGTACACATTTGACTGGTTCCTTATATTAAATTCTCTGTTGAAATACCTGATCTGATTTCTGTCATCTTGATTATACCCTCATTTTTACAGTACAGGTAAGCTCATAGAAACATATTCCATGGAGAATCACGAGATTTAGTTAGACTTGTCAGAGTTTTATAATTTTTGTATTGTGTCAGGCTCTAACTTATATTAAATAAAAGCAGTGGGTAAGATTCCAGGTTTGTGTCTTAATATGTCTTATCTAATCTTTTCTTCTCTTAAATCTATTTTATTTTATTTTCAAGATAAGATTCCTTAATTTGTCGATATAGTCGTACACTGTGGAGGGTAAATTACTTAATTATAACTTCTTCTTCGTAGTTTTAATCTCTATGGATTAAGTCAAATCATTGTAGTCTTTTTTTTTTCTTCCATTTATCCCGAGTGGACATTTTCTGTTTTACTAATCTTATTTAATGTCACATTTTTAGCATATTAATTAGAGGCTTTAAACTAAAAACCTTCTCTTAGATCCTTGCCCAGAGCGTGTTAAGTGGTTCTAATTCTCTGTTTGTATTCCTTCTTCAGGACACAGCCAGTGTGAAGTCCTCTAGTAGTCTAGAACCCAATCTTTTTTGTGATGAGGAAATTCCTATCAAGTCAGAGGAAGTGGTAACTCATATGTGGACAGCACCTTCATTCTGTGCAGAACATGCTTATTCTTCTGCTTCTAAAAGTTGTTCTCAAGGTATTACCCTTTTAAAGAAATATGCACACATCCATAATCCCAGCATTCAGATGGTTGAGAAAGGATTACAAGTTCATTGAAATTTTTTTGGTGGTATGGGGGATCCAACTCACAACCTTGCACTTGTGAGGCAGGTAGTGCTGCTCAACTTTGAAAACAGTGTGAACTACATAGAGAGAAAGTCTCAAAAACAAAATTGAAAAAATAAGTATGGAGAAGATAAACCTGAAAAAGAAAATATATTGTATTAATCAAAACTGTGAGTCCCTGAATTGAGTATAGTGCCTGACTGTGAGGTGCTAATAGAAACAAAAAATGCTACTTGGGATTGGAAAAGCCAAACTCAGTTTCCATTTTCTAATACTATGTGATAACCTGAAAATTTATGTAGAATTACAGAATTACAAGTAGTAGAACTTTAAAGGCCATGTGGTCAGACCTCTCATTTCTATTAAAATCCCTGATAGGTAATCATTTACCTTTGATTTAATCACCATTGGTTATTGATGACCTTGATGCTTTTTAAGAATATTCATTTTGGGGCAAGGGATTTAGCTTAGTTTCACTGCGCATGTCTTGCAAGCTCAAGATCTGGAGTTCAGTCCCTGCTACTGGGGGGAAAAAGAATATTCATTTTAGATTTGGATAGCTTTGTTAGAAAGCTCTTCCCTTTCTCTGTAGGTAATTTCTCCATGAAGTTGCTTTTTTTACAGATGGGAATAGCTCACCTCATATTGGGAAGATAGAGAATATTTTTCTCCAAAATAAGATTCAGGATTTTATTGAGCAGCATAGTACCATCTCTTCATTAGAAAGATAACCTTTTATTTATTTATTTTTATTTTTAAAATTTTTTTAGGTTTTTTCGAGATAGGGTCTCACTTTGTAGTTCAGGCTTGCCCTGAGCTCAGTCTCAAACTCACATCACAGCAGTCCTCCTGCCTCTGCCCCCCGGAGTGCTGGGATTACAGGCATGAGCCACCACGCCCAGCACTGTGGTATGTGGTACTGGTTGCTGCTGGGTGTGAGTCTCCACACCCAGTATTGTATGTGGTTGCCGAGGATCGAACCCCGAACCCCGGGTGCTTGTACTTGCAAGACAGGCGCCAGAATCGCTGAGCTAAATCCCTGGCCTACCTTTTATTTTTATAGAGTAGCTAACTGTTTAATTTTTTGATGGAGAGAATATGGATTCAGAGTTTCTATAGTAATCAAGAGAAAGAACCAACTTTAAACTCTTAAGCCAATTTTTTAAAATGGTCATTGGAATTCTAGATCTTTTAGGTCTGTATTTTTCCCTTCATGTTTTTGCTTTGAAGGTGGCATGGACCTGAGTTGGGAGGATTGCTTGAGCTCAGTAGTTTAAGACCAGGTTGGGCACAGTATCTGGACCTGAGCTCAATAAACAAAACCTTTATTTTCACTTTTTAATATAAGGAATATGGGCATGGTGGGGAGAGCATTCCTCTAAACATTTACTTTGAAAACATTACATTTGTCCACAATTTTCACTTTTTTGTTTTGTTTTATAATACTTTTTGGGAAAGGTACTAGCACCCCAAGGAAACAACCCCGGAAGAGCCCTTTGGTTCCCCGAAGTTTAGAACCTCCAGTGTTGGAGTTGTCACCTGGAGCTAAAGCCCAGCTAGAAGAACTTATGATGGTTGGAGACCTTCTGGAAGTATCTTTGGATGAGACACAACACATATGGCGGATTTTGCAGGCCACACACCCACCCTCGGAAGATAGATTCCTACATATCATGGAGGTATAGATTTAATGCAATTTAAATAGTGTTTTAAGAACTATGTAAAAGTCCTGATTCTGTAGCAGTACCATGCATATTGTAGAGAAATGGCTGAGTAGGCAGTTATCTGGCTGTCTAGCTGTCCTGCTTAAGCCAGAGCAATCCTGCTTTGGGTTTATCTTTACTGAGGTTTT
>PVIR01030425.1:0-20268 GCA_004026965.1 Petromus typicus | reverse complement strand
ATTAGTTCCCTTGATTGTTATAAAGTGAGTACAACTCTCTCAGCATGCTCTCCTACACAAAAGAATGTGACCAGTTCCCTTTTTTTTGCTTCTCTGTCACATGATGCAGCCAGAAGGTTTTGCCAAGATGATGGCACGCAGCTGCTGGACTCAATAGCCACTAGAATCATGGACTAAGAAACCTCTTTTCTTTATCAACTACTCAGCCTCAGGTATTTTCCTAAACCAACAAAAAATGGACCAAAATACATACCCAGATTTTATACATACATATCTCAGGATTTACCTCATAAACCAATGGCACTAATAAGGAAATTGAAGCATACATTCAATATTAAGATTTTTAAGGGCCGGGGATTTAGCTCAGTGGTTCCTGCACCTGTCTTGGTTCAATCCTTACGTTAACCACATACAATACTAGGTGTGTAGACTCACACCCACCAGCAATCAGTACCACATACCACAGTGGCAGGCATGGTAGCTCATGCTTGTAATCCCAGCATTCGGGAGGTAGAGGCAGGAGGATTGCTATAATGTGAGATTGAGGCTAAGCTGAGGGCCAGCCTGAACCACAAAGCGAGACCTGTCTCAAAAAAAAAAAGACTTTTAAAAAATCCATTGTGTTCTTTTACACCAGTAAAAAAAAGACAGTACTTACAATAAGAACAAAAAGCACAAAGAAGACAGGCATTAGTCTGTCAAAGAATATATAAGATTAAAATTGAAAAAAGCTTAGCCTGGTGAGGTAGCACATGCCTGTAACTCCAGCACTCAGAAGGCTGAGGCTGGAGGATTACCATGGTTCAAGGACAGCCTGAGCCACATAGTGAGTTCAAGGTCAGCCTGGATTATGCAGTGACACCTTGTCTAAAAAAACAAACAATAACAACAACAAAACAAAAAAAGGAAAACAAACCAAAATAACGCTAATTTTTCATTTCAATGAATATATTACTTCATTTACATAAATCCAACACAGTAAAAGCATTAATTCTCATATTAATATGCGAATTCAATATAACTCTAATAAAAACCTAGCAGGATTTAGGTGTGAGAAAAACTAATTCTAAAATGATTTTTAAAATACAAATCCTATAAAAGATAAAGCAAGAAATTAACACCAGTTATTTACAGAACTACAACAATCAAAATGATATACTACTACTTAACAAAGACACCAATGGCAATGAATAAAGAAAACAAAACAGATCCATATACATAGCATAGTAAGATGCAATACAGAAATATTACATTAGAGGAATACCTAATTAGAGGAAACAGCTGAATTATTTAATGGATGGTGCTAGTACACAGATGGTGCTACATAGCAAAAAATAAAGTTGGATCTTTTTGCATTTTATAAAAATAAAGTTCAGATCTTCCAAGTAAAAGGTTAAAACTGTAAAGCTCACTGAAGAATATCTCTATGACCTATAATGTAAAAAAGATTTTCTTTAAAAAAATCCAATACCAACCATCCTAGGAAAACTGATTGATTTGACCACTAGACTATATCAAGGTTAAGCATTTGTTTCACAAAGGACCACAAAGTTAACAGAGAGATGACCATCTAGACAATGTAGGAATCCAATACAGCATCTAAAACCCACAAAAAATTAGTACTGAAAATTTCTACCAATTGAAGGGAGACAGAAAATCAAACAATAAAATGGGCAAAGGATGCAAATATATAAATCACAGAAAGGGAAGTAAGAATGATGAATAAGTATGTGAAGAAATCCTCTACCTCACTAATAACCACAGAAATGTGGTCAAAATGAGAATAGAAAATGCATAAGAAAGCCAGAAATATCAAGTGCTTTGGAGAGGTGAGGAAGCTGGAACTTCTAGTACTTCTGCATGGAATGTAAAGCTGTACAGTTATTTGGAGAGCAAAGGGAATATGTGTGGGAACTGAGTGTACTGAAGCATAAACCATATCTAGAAAGAGATAATACAAAGGTGTTCTATTTGGGTGCAAAACAGCTGGGAAGGGCCAGGCACAGTGACTAATGCCTATAATCCCAGCACTCTTAGAGGCTGAAGAAGGAGAACTATAACTTCAAGTCCAGCCTGGGCAACACTGAAACTTAAGATTCCGTCTAAAAATTAAAAGCAGTTGGGCAGTAGCTCAATTGGCTCAATTCCCAAAACTGAAAATAAATAAGTAAGAAGGAAAGATATCCATCCCTAAAGGTGCCAATGATTACCATACTGCCCTTCAGCAATAACTCAGTCTACTCTACTCCTCAGCATTATGATGGTAGGACTAGGACTCTTTAACTACAATTCCTTTTGGCAGGTGGGTCCCTGTTGAATCTCACTGGCAGAATTAACAGGGAGAAAGAAATTGGACATATGAGAAAGAGGAGGAAGTCTTCCTATTTCACTTGTTGTTTATATCAATAATATAAGAATGTAGACTACATCAAGTTTTAAGTGAGAGCAAATAATGACTAAGGATGTAGGTCAGTGGTGCCACACTCATCTGGCAAATGCAAGATCTTGACTTTAATCCGGGTATCATCATAAAAAGAAAAAACTTTGGGCTGGGGATTTAGCTCAGTGGTTCCGGCGCCTGCCTTACAAGTGCAAGGGCCTGGGTTCGATTCCCGGTAACCACATACCTATACTGGGCATGGAGACTCACGCCCAGCAGCAACCAGTACCACATACCACAGTGCTGGGCATGGTGACTCACGCCTGTAATCCCAGCACTCAGGAGGCAGAGGCAGGAGGACTACTGTGATGTGAGTTTGAGGTTGAGCTCAGGGCCAGCCTGAACCACAAAGTGAGATCCTGTCTCAAAAAGCCTTAAAAAAAAAGAAAAAACTTAAAATAAAATGAGAGCAGATAATCAAGTAGAAATAAAAACCCTCACCATTGTATACTGTTAGTTCTCTACTGAGTGCTTCATTCTGTATTATCTTTCCTCTGACAAGTTCAAAGAGCCAGAAGTGAGGTACTGGGTAGGGACAGGAAAGAAAATGTTCTCTCAATTTCCAGATGCCATTCTGATCATTCTAAAATGCAAATGCATGTCTCTCTTCTGTCTAAAACCTTTCAATGACTCTACAATATACTTAGAGGGGAAAAAAATAGCATATTTCTTTAATAGATCCTACCAGGTCATGTAGAATCTGGGCTCTTTCTCTATCAGCCCCATCTAACCTATCCCACAACTCTGTCTTCAAAAATTCAAACTTATTTATATGAGAAGGCTATGCTTCCTAGCTACTCAGGAGGCTGAGAAAAGGAGGATCATGGGACCAGGGTAGCTCAATGGCACTGTGCCTGTTTTGCAAGTACAAGGTCATGATTTTTCTCCTCATATTGCTAAACAAGAAAAGAAAGGAGGATCATGAAATTGAGGACAGACTGGGAAACTTAGCAAGACTTTCTCTTAAAAAAAAAAATTAAAAAGTGTTGTGGATATAGCTGAGTATGAGGCCCTGAGTTCAATCCTCAGTATCTCCCCAAAATAAAGACAAAGCATGGTGAAAGGCCACCCTGGACTTCTTCTCAACCTCAGGACCTTCAGGCCAGATGTTATGGCTTGTGTCTGGATGTCTCCCCAAAGCCTTATTTGGTCATAGACGAGGCTTTTCAGAGGTGGCTGGATCTGTAACACGTGATGCTGGGATTGTGTGTTGCGGGGATCAAGGGTGTGTGATTACTAAATTAGTGCACTGATTGGTTTGCAGAGTTCTAGGCAGGATTGAGTACCTCTAGGAGTAGGTACCCTAGATAAAATATAAGGCACACAAAGAAGGTTAAGTGTGGTTCCTTATCACTTGTTGCTTCTTCACTGCTTTGCTCCTTTGCTGCCTTCTAATCACCATGAACTGTTTCTCCTCTGTGATGCCCCTCTGCCAAGCGACTCTGCTTTGGAGCTTCTACAAACTATGAGCCAAATAAACCTACCCCCCTTTTAACTTTAGGTGTTGCATATTTTGTATCAGCAACAAGAAAAGTAACTAACTGTTCCCAACTTGCTCCCTCATCCTCATTCTTCTCTTACCTAGACCACTCCTTTAGTTCTTTAATAAAGGTTTTCTGCTTCAGTGAAGATAGGCCTTTCCATATTCTTTCTGCTAAGTACATCAAAAACTGAACATGAAGGTCCTGGGCATGGTGGCACACACCTAATCCCTGCATTCAGGAGGCTGAAGCAGGAGGACAGCAAGTTCAAAGTCAGCTTGAACCTCACAGCAACATTGTCTCACAACAGAAAAGGAAAGAAGACAACTAATCAGTAGAGATATAACAGAGATTAATCCCATTGGTCTTTTTGTCTTGTATACTTCAGACATGAAACTAAGGAAGCTGGCAACTGGAAATATCAAAAGGCACAGAAAAAAAAAACACTAAGCAAGTGTCTCTTTGCCTCAACACAGAAATGGACTGGACAGGGGAGAGAATCAGTGCATCAGAGGACAAAGAATAGAAATTACTCAATGTGAAAAACAGAAAGAAAACAGATTTTTTTTTTCAAAAAAAAAAAGGACAAAACAGTCTCAGGACTAGCGGGAAAAAAAAAAAAAAACAAAACTAATATCTATGTCAACAGAGTGCCAAAAGGAAAGGAGAAATGGCAAAGCTTCAAAAAAAAAAAAAAGTACTCAAAACAGCAACAGTTAAAAAAAAAATCCCCCAGTTTCACAAGAAGTATAACTCTAAAGATTCAAGAAGCCGAACAAACTCCAAACAAGATAAACTAAAAAAGACCTACACCAAGATACTATTATAGTAAAATTCTGAAAACTAACCAGGTCAGTTCCCAGGTAATGTTTCTGTTTTTTCGGTTTCTGTACTATTTTGAGGTACTGAGATTTGACACCAGGCCTGCTATGTGCTAAGGGAGCAGTCTACCCCTGGGCTACTCTCCAGACCTTTGTAAACCTTATTTTGAGACAAAGCCTTGCTAAGTTGTCCAGGCTGGCCTCAAATTGTCACCCTCCTGGCCCAGGGTCCCAAGTACCTAGTTGCTCCAGGTCCAGTGAACTCTTAATTATCCTTAATTATCCTCTTAATTATCCACAGCTCATATGAGGCCCTCCTAATATTCTACATCATTGCACATTGTAATCCTCCCTCTCCATTTGTCAAAAGACTCATGGCATTTAGAATTGTTTAATATCCATCTTCCCCACTAAACTTAAATTCCATGAAGACAGGGACTTGACCATTGTTTACAGCTGGGTCAATTAACACAATGTCTACTAAATAAATGCTGCTGTTAGTGTCTATTGAAAATGAGTAAATGATTCTTAAAAATAAAAAAGTACCCTCTTCTCTGGGCATAATGGTCTATACCCATAGTCTCAGCTATTCAGAAGCCTGAGATAGAAGGATTACCTGAGACTGGTCTGGACAAGATAGTGAGATCTTAAAAAAGAAAAAAATTCCCATCTTAACTCCCAATCTGTTTTGTTCTCTTTTCAAAATTGTTTCAGAGTCCTATTTCATGATCAGTTGTGATTGTTCTCAGGTTGGCTTATTCTTACCTTATTAGTTTGTAGAATTCTTGCATGAAATGCAGCTGGCCAAGCATGAAGCAACAGATAAGCATAGGAGCGAATGGCATACACTGGGGAATATTCCCAAGTCTGAAACCCTTTCCCATAGATGAGGTAGTGTGTCTAAAAGAACAAACAAATGGACTCAGAGTTTAATTGCTGACAGGTAAAGTGGCACATGTCTGTAATTCCAGCACTTGGGAGGCTGGATCACTAAGCACTCAAGACTACCTGAGCTGCTCAGTAAGTTCAAAGCCAGCCTTAACTACAAAGTGAGATCTGTCTCAAAAACCAAAATAAGTAAATTAACTGCCCAAAACTCTCTTCTGAGGACAAAGATAAACATTAAAGAGGCAAATACACAAAAATGCTAAATTTCTCAACATTTGCATCTAGTAGATAAGAATGAAAATGACCCGATGTTAAAATTATTAAAACATTATAAATTCTACCAGATTGGTCAAACCTCAAATCTTACCCTCATCTTGTTCTATTAAAGAGTCTTTAGCCAAAGTTTAAAAACTCAAAGTCTTATATGTCCATACTACATACTGTTTCTACAATTTTTTTACAGTCCTAGACAAATATTAATTCAGTTAAATCTGAGTTTTACGTGGCTTTCTTTACTGAGTTTATTGAGATATTTTAGGTATACCTTATGATCACATTCGTCATCAAGAATTTGTTCCTGTATATGTCTTGATTCTTATGAAAATTTTGCTTCTGAATTCTAAATTAAAATTCTAATTCTAAACAAAAAATAGCATTATGCACATATTTAGCTGCACTATTTTGATAAACATAGGATAAACAAACACTGAAAGAAAGCAGTTGCGGGCCGGGGATTTAGCTCAGTGGTTCCGGCGCCTGTCTTGCAAGCGCAAGGGCCTGGGTTCAATTCCCTGGTAACCACATACCATACTGGGTGTGGAGACTCACACCCAGCAGCAACCAGTACCACACACCACAGTGCCGGGTGTGGTGGCTCACGCCTGTAATCCCAGCACTCGGGAGGCAGAGGCAGGAGGATTGCTGTGATGTGAGTTGGAGGCTGAGCTCAGGGCCAGCCTGAACTACAAAGCGAGACCCTGTCTCAAAAAACCTAAAAAAAAAAGAAAGCAGTTGCTTCTAGGAAACTGAATTTAGACATGAGAAGTAAAAGGAGATGTTTTTCCTTTAGATTTTATGATAATTAAATTTTAAAACTATTGCCAAATAGTTTTAAAACATAATTACAAATCACATCTTTGACTAAAAGATGCAAAATTTACTACAGCCCTCTACAGAAAATAAATCAATAGATTTTAGGAAATAAAAGTTAAAAGTTATTTTTCTAGTAGTTACATGTATATTACTTATATTTTGACTGGCAATAAGTCCCAAAAGACAAAAAATTAAGAACAAAAATAAAAAACTAAAATCACCTACTGGTTCCCAGTAGTTGAATGTTTCATCACAGTCGGAGATGTTGCTCAGAAGAGCAGCACATAGCCTTCCAGAGAGCAAACACTTAAATGCAGTACATCCTCCAGGTGCCCAGATTTGTCCGGCTTTGTTTCCAGATAACCTGCTCAGTAGCAAAAAACAAACAGGAAAAACCTGCGTCAGGAAGGACCTGCTGCTCAACAGGAGTAAAACGAAGGAAAAACAAGAAGAAAATCAAGAAACAAATCAGTACTTAAGTCATTTATTCTAAAAAGGTGAACCGTTTGTTCTGAGTGGAATGAAGGACTGCATCACCCCTAGCACTTTAAAGGCACAAGCAAATTTTTACCTTCTACCTTGTTGCATCTATCATGTTTATTTCAGGTTACCTAATGACTCACGTGAAGGCCTCAGTATTCTCACTCCTTTCTTAACAAGCTTACGACCTTCAGTGGCTTTATTTCCCCAAGTGTTCAACTGAACAGCAGTCTAATAGGTAGTGGCAAGATGCATATCTCGCTCGGATTCCACGTGTTGACAACTTCTCAACGCAATGCTAGCTTGGGGAGAGGTGGCTGCAGGCCCATGCTAAAGAAAAGTAAAGGGGTAGCTTTTGGGGTAAAGTAAGAGAAGCTGTGAGAAACAGCTGCAAAAGGCATACTCTGCTCCTGCCAATATCTCCCACAGAGGCTCTGCAGTGCCGAGGCCAACACCAGGAAGCTAAACATCTGTGGGCCTAGCCAGAAGCATCAACAGACCTGCGCTGCAACGTTTCTCAATAAGAGAAGTGACCCTAACACGGGGCAAAGACTGAACCTCAACACTAGTCCTCCCAGAAGAGCAGAAAGGCCTGACCGAACAAAGTGCCGCAGCCCCGCAGTGGGAGCCATAAACCCGGCCAAAGAGATCCTCTTCCGAAACCCCCACTCGGCCACGCCCCCGCCCGCCAGCACACGCACTCGGTCCGGTGCTCCGCGCTGCCGGCCTCTCGGCTGCCCAGCAGATCCCGCAGCTTCTCTGCGGCCGGGGCAGTGTCCCCGCCGCTACCGCCGCCACCCTTCAGTCTCTGCCGAGTCCTTCGCCTCGCCATGGCCAGCGCAGAAAAAAATGTAGAAATCCACTTTACTAAGTCAGTGAGCGCGCAGTCGTAGCTTGGCTGCCAAATGGTGTCCGCCGAGGGACAAAAGACCTTGACATGCGCAGAAAAGACTAATGTTGTAGAGCCAATTGGGGTAAACCCGCGAATAGCAAACTAATGGAACCTCAGACTTGGTGTTCTTAATCCACCTACTTTGCGATCTCGGTGTTTTTCCCTTTGACTTTCTTCACTTTTCAGCATTTTATATTTGCCTGTACAAACTAAACTTCCATTGCCCTATTTAAATGAAAGGACAGGTTAAAAAAAAGGTCACACAGGGCCGGGAATTTAGCTCAGTGGTTCTTACAAGTTCAAGGGCCCGGGTTCGATGACCAATAACCACATACAACAATGCCGGTCATGGAGACTCTTGCCCACCAGCAATCAGTACCACATACCACAGTGCTGAGAGCATGGTGGATCCCACCTGTAGTCCCAGCACTCAGGAGGCAGAGGCAGGAGGATTGCTGTGAATTTGAGGCTGAGCTCAGGGCCAGCCTGAGCTACAAAGCGAGACCCTATCTCAAAAAACAAAAAAAAAAAAGGTCATGGGCCGGGGAGTTAGCTCAGTGGTTCCGGCGCCTGTCTTGCAAGAGCAAGGACCCGGGTTCGATTCCCCAGTCACCACATACAATACTGGGTGTGGAGACTCATGCCCAGCAGCAACCAGTACCACTATACCACAGTGCCAGGCGTGGTGGCTCACGCCTGTAATCCCAGCACTTGGGAGGCAGAGGCAGGAGGATTGCTGTGATGTGAGTTGGAGGCTGAGCTCAGGGCCAGCCTGAACCACAAAGCGAGACCCTGTCTCAAAAAACAAAAAACAAAAAACAAAACAAAAAAAAAAAGGTCACACAACTCCATAAAGTAAGGTACTTGGAGACATTGTTAAAAATCATTAAACCAGGCATAGTGGCTCACATCTGTAATCCCAGCACTTGAGCAGCGCAGAGGCAGGAGGATTGCCACAAATTCTTCAAGGCTAGCCTGGGCAACATAGTGAGTTCACGGTCAGCCTGAACTATATAGAGGGAGACCCTGTCTCAAAAAAATGGAAAAAAAAAAAAGAAACAATTACCACATCTGACTAACAGAGGTCTGTAAAAAGTCATTTTAAAACCTTGCCCTCTCTATTTCGCTGAGTGACATAGAAAGTCAGTAGCTAACAGTTTCAAAGACAAAACAGTAATCCCAGAAAGTAGACTAAGTTAAACACTAATGAAATTATGCACAGCTCAATGTGCATCAACATGCACAGCTCAAAGTGATTATAGTTGTCTATAGTACTGTTAAGTATTTTTACATTTTATTCCTTTTTAAAAATGTAATTCTTAGCCAAGCATACAGGTGCATACTTGTATTCAGTCCCAGCATTCTCTGAGGCTGAAACAGAATGGTTAAAAGTTCAAGCCTGCTCTGGGCAACTCAGATACTTACTGAGACCATGTCTCAAAATACAAAAAATAATTTTTTTAAACTTAATTTTTGAGTGGGGGATTTAGCTCAGTTGCCTCATTTGCATATGATCACGAATTTGATCCCCCCTACAAAAAAAAAAATTCTCACAAACATCTTGTTTTATTGATGAGAACTAACGCCCAAAATTGCAGTTAGTACAACATGGTGCCATATTCCCGTTGAGGACTGACTTACTAAAACCCGTTTTCTTCCCATCAAGAGAAAACTCTTCATTTCATACAGGCAGTCTTACAAAGACATGTTGCTGATGACTGATCTTGATAATCATTCATATAATCCCAATATTCTTTCCATCCCCCAATCACAGAGCTCCATCCCACCCTGTAGAGCTCTGAGCCAAAAGTGCTGAAATCGACAGAGTCCTAGAAGATTGTGATTTTTTTCACACTACAACTGCTCAAGTACTAAAAGAGATTAATTCTATTGCTCAGTTACTCCAGACATATTAAGCCACCTCATTTCTGCCAAAGGACCCAAACACCCTCATTGGAGGAAAGACAGCCTTTTTCATAAATGGTGCTGTGAGTTCAAGGCTAACGTGGGCTACATAGTAATTTGGGGCCAGCCTAAACTACAAAGCCAGATTCTGTCTCAAAAAAAAAAAAAAAAACCTGGGCCAGAGAGTTAGCTCAGTGGTTCTGACGCCTGTCTTGCAAGCCCAAGCACCCAGGTTCAATCTCGGTAACCACATACCATACTGGGCGTGGAGACTCACGCCCAGCAGCAACCAGTACCACATACCACAGTGCCAGGCGTGGTGGCTCATGCCTGTAATCCCCACACTCGGGAGGCAGAGGCAGGAGGATTGCAGTGATGTGAGTTGGAGGCTGAGCTCAGGGCCAGCCTGAACCACAAAGCAAGACCCTGTCTCAAAAAAACTTAAAAAAAACAAAAAAAACCCTACTAAAATTACAAGTCCCATTTGACCCAGCTACTGCTCTGCTGGTTATCTTCCCAAAAGAATTAGAAGTATCATACCACAGCGATACATATACACCCATGTTTATAGCAATACAGTTTGTAATAACTAAATCTTGGAAACAGCCCTAATGCTCATCAATTGGTGAATGTATAAAGAAAATGTGTGTGTGTGTGTGTGTGTGTGTGTGTATGTGTGTGTGTGTATGTGTGTATATAATAGAGTATTACTCAGCAATAAACAACAATACACTAGAGACATTTGTAGTTACATGAACGTACATTGAGGCCATACTGTTAAGTGAATTAAATAAGACAGATGTGTAAATACCAAACTGTTTCTCTGGTGTGAGAAACTGAAAGTATAAATGAGGACCAAAATGCATAACAGATAATATGAATAGATAACAGGAAGAAAAGGTTCAAAGGGGAAGCAAAAGTGATAGTAAGGGTAAAGGAAAATTAAGAAAGTAAAGAAAACATATGAGAAAAGAAGGAAAATATGGAAACAAAGTTTTTATAAATAGGGAGGGGAAGAGGGGTTGAAAGGAAGGCAGGGGAATGGGAAAAAATAAGAATCAAGATATACCATGTACAAGTACAAATTGCCAGTGATGTCATTATAATGTATTCCTAAAATGTACCAATAAACAATAACAAAAAAATGAGTTTACTAAACTATCGTGGTATAACATGTAGTTGTCGTTGAATCTCTTTTCTAAACTGGAGCTGCATTAATGCAACCTGTTGTCTGGTAAGGGCCTTATCACATGTCTGGTAGGTCAATCTGTAGCACAGGCTGATCTGTCCTGTCTTTGGATGCTGAAAACGACCACGTAATTGTATGGCTACAATAGTGTCCTGGGACACTGCTCGGGCCACAGTGTGAAACTCTAGTTCATCAAATCCTTTCTTCTCATCTAACCAAAAACTAATATCATGCACATAGCACGGAGGATACAGGGAATAGCTTTTAAAGGGCACTATTTTCTCAGAGGTAAAATTTTTCAGGAAACGGTTATCAAAGGTCCACAACATTCTCCAGTCAGAGATACCCCAGACAAGCATAGTTAATAAATCCGAGTTTATAGATACAATCACAAAACATAGGTCCTTATATGTAATGCTTGTAGCAGATGTGATGACGGCCCCAATAATCAAATCTTTGGCATAATCTGCAGCAAAATTAGGAGACTTCACCTGAATCATATAATCTTTTCCATTTGGTTGAAGGACAAACTCCACTGAACTGCTCATCTTAGAATCTTCCAACAGTGTCCGAATCAGAAGTCTATCCAGAATGCCTTTTAGGTGATCCAGCAACGATAAGTCATGCTTCAGATTCTGACTAACCCCAAGGATAACTATAATCTCATGAAATGCTGGCATCGTGAAAGGCGAAATGTGGCACTTTTGAAAAACAAGTCCACTGAGGATATGCAAAGAACCTGTACAGAAATCTGGAGCTTGAATGATAGCCTGAACATGAACTCGAAGAGAAGATCTAAGGCAGACCTTGTCTTGTCCATGGATTCCTTCAGGAGCTTCTTCATAACCATCTCCTATAGGATTCTTGTGAAGGCTAAGTTCTGAAAACGACATGTGAGAGTACTCGATTTCTTCTGTTATTTCACCAGTCAAAGACTTGGAATTTAAATCATCTTCATAGAGAGTAATCCAAAAGGCAGACACGTCGTCACGGTCCCAGAAAGGGGAAACACCGGTGCTTTCTTGTGGCCTCAGTGGGTAGGAACACTTCAGCAATTTCAGAGGGAAAACAGTGCCCAATTCAGCAATGAGTTTCTCATTTATGGTTTTGATAGGGTGACGTGAAGATGCTTCCAGGAAATTCCTGTGTAAACACAAAAAAAATAATTCTTCCCACTTAAAGTAATAAATAATTATAATAGAGTAAAAATTAAAACAAATAGCTATACAGAAAAGAATTATCTTTAAATTGAGCATAATAGGAAACAAATCATCTACCATAAGAGAGGTATTAGACACTTTTTATTTATTTATTTATTTATTTATTTTACGTTTTTTGACACAGGGTCTCCCTTTGTAGTTCAGGCTGGCCCTGAGCTCAGCCTCCAATTCACATCACAGCAATCCTCCTGCCTCTGCCTCCCGAATGCTGGGATTACAGGTGTGAGCCACCACGCCCGGCACTGTGGTATGTGGTACTGATTGATGCTGTGCGTAAGTCTCCACGCCCAGTATTGTATGTGGTTACCGGGGATCGAACACAGGTCCTTGCGCTTGCAAGACAGGCGCTGGAACCACTGAGCTAAATCTCCAGCCCTAAACTTTAATTTTCATTTTTTTTTCTTTTTTTTTTTTTCAGTGCTGGGGATCAAATGCAGGGCTTTGAGCATGCTAGGCAAGTACTCCACTAATGAGCTACACCCTCAGCACAGTAGAGTGTACATATATTGTAGAACTGCAGCAGCCACCACTCTTACAATATAGCAGATCTAACAAGTGTTCCCAACATCATTAACAATTTAGGTATCATCTGTTCAAAATATAGGTGTCCATCAAAACATTCAGGATACAACTAGAAGTGGAAGTAACTTTCTGCGAAGTGAAAGGTTACCTGTTCAACTTTCCTGCAAGTGCTTCTGGTTCTAGAAAGGAAAACCACTTTCCTCCCAGCTTGATTCTAAAGATTCTGGGTTGAGAAACTTCAAAGGGCAAGCTCTGGGTGAAGATGTGAGTCAAAGCACCTTCTACATGAAAAGATTTATCTTGACTTCTGGCAAAAAAGACAACAGTACAGTACACAGTCTGTTATTACGAAAGAAAACAAGTGTTTCTAGAAACTTAACTAGGAAATCAGAAGAGAAAAAATCTGCCTCCTATAATGTTGCTCATTAGTGACAGAGATGAGAAAGAAGTCTTAGACCTATGCTCCTATTTACCTATATCCAGTGCACTTGTATCCTGGCACAGCTTCACAACTGAAGGGAAGCACATCACTTAAAATGAAACCCCCTAGAGCTGCCATGGCAACCACTTGCCAACTGTTGTGCCATTCTCTCTGGGGTTTATCAGCAGGAGTACCACCTTGTCCTCTACATAGTGCCACATGAACTTCTCCTTCCTCTGCAAGAACATCTGCACAGCTAATGGGATTAAAAAACACCAGAGATTTATCAGAAACAAGTAGAAATTACCATAGGAAGTAGCAATATACATGTGGTTTAGGGCTGAAATAATTAAAATACAATCATACCTACAAACATTAAACCTCAAATATGCAAAGAATATGCCCCATATTAGTACTTGGCACCTGCTGTAATGCAAATCCTTTAATGTTGTTCATCTATATGTTATAGAAATGTCAATCTTCAAACCTCCTATACTTACTTCTCTGCTTGGGCTGTTTCTCCTCATTTTTACTTATTTATTTATTTTAGGGGAATCTTTTTGTGACAGGTCTTGCTTTGTAATTCAGACTGCCCTTGAACTCACTCTGTAGCACAGGTTGGCCTAGAACTCATGGAAATCCTTCTGCAAGAGCCTCCCTAGTACTGGCATGTGCCACCATGCCTGGCCTTCCTCATAAAAATGAAAAAAAAAAAAACCTGACTTTATTGGAACACTTCATACTGAGGATCAAACTTGGGGCTTTGCACTTGCAAGGCAGACAGTGGAACCACTGAGCTAAATTTCCATCCTGGAACAGTTTCGCATTCATCGCATTCATTATAGTGTTTGTTTCTCCCTACTTGGAAAGTTTTTCATTGCCTTCAGCTTATAAAAAATTCTCTACTTTTTTTTTTTTTTTTTTTTTTTTAGACAAGGTCTCACTTTTGTATTTCAGGCTGGCTCTGGATTCACTATGTAGCCCAGGTAAGCCTCGAACTCACAGCAATTCTCCTGCCTCTCCCTCCTAATGCTGAGAACACAGGCGTGCGCTACCACTCCTGGCACTATGGTATGTGGTTACTAGGGATCAAACTCAGGACCTTGCATCTGCCAGGCAGACGCCAGAACCACTGAGTTAAATCCTTGGCCCCTAAAAATTCTATACTTTAGATATAATTTAAAGCACTCTTTTTGTGAAAGATTGTTTGACAACTATGACCAAATGGAGACTTCCTGAAGTTTTACCTATTTCAGTATAACAGTATGAAGCATTATTTTAAGTTAAAAATAGTTGTATAAGGCAGTTACTGTTTGTATTCCCAGTTATATATAAGAAAAGAGAAGCACTGGGCCAGGGATTTAGCTCAGCGGTTCCAGCACCTGTCTTGCAAGCGCAAAGGCCCAGGTTCGATCCCCTGGTAACCACATACAATACTGGGTGTGGAGACTCATGCCCAGCAGCAATCAGTACCACATACCACAGTGCCGGGCATGGTGGCTCACGCCTGTAATCCCAGCATTCGGGAGGCAGAGGCAGGAGGATTGCTGAGATGTGAGTTGGAGGCTGAGCTCAGGGCCAGCCTGAACTAGAAAGGGAGACCCTGTCTCAAAAAAAAAAAAAGAAAAAGAAAAAGGAAAGAAGAGCCCCTAAGGATTAAGTAAGTTTGCTTAAAACTCTATTAAGTATAGGCCAGAATTTAAATAGAGACAGTTTAGTCTCTAAATTCATCCTTTTAGCCATCCGACTACACTGATTGTCATTATTCTGCAATATTAAAAATAATCTTCCTCTTATACTCTCAAGAGCACACTTCTTAATTTTATTTAGTATTTATGGTTATAAATCAGCCTTTCAAATAGATCGTGGTTTCTTTGGGGCTTTGTACTCTCTCCAAACATATAATAGGAATTTACATCGGGCTCTTTTCCTCACCTCCGGAAAAACTTGGCAAGCAGTTCCCTGTTCTTAGCTACACCAGCTTTGCGTCCACAGTGAGGAAAATTAAAATAAATTCGATCAAATTTCCAGTTGTGTGGTTCAAAAGCATTCGCCAGTTGAGTGCAATCCACACCGAAACGTACCTCGACACCTGTCAAAGACAGTTTAGAGGCGCGACTTACAGCTAGAATGATGTCTTAAAATCTAGAAACAAAAATCTCTCCCAACTGGAGCAACAGAGTAGGATTTCTGACACTTTTTCTAGGATAATCCAGAGCAATCTCCAAGAGTCACACGCCCCACCTCCCAACCCCTTCCTTTTATTGGACGCTTGGGCGACTGGGCGTGGCCTCGCGAAAGGGGCCCATCTAGCTACCTCGTTCGCGCAGGCGCTGCAGATTCTCCCTGACTAAGGGATCCCGGACCAAATCAGGTGGGTGTTGGAGGCAGGTGGCAGTCACACTGGAACCCAGATCCAAGGTCTCGCTTAGAGCGGCAGCGAAGGAGAAATTCCCCTCTCCAACCAACAGGAGACGTCGAGGGGCCATGGCCTTCTCCGACACCTTGCTCACTTGTTCTTTGGCGCTGGTTTCTTACGTCACTTCCGCCGCAATATCTGCCCGCTTCCTCTTCTCCTGTCAATGGTTGATGACGCGTGCAGGCTCTGAATTTTCTTGACAAACCTGTGCAGCGATTCCCAATAATCATGAGTGCAAAAGCCAATATCCATTAACCTTGTCCTCTCACCTTCCTGTAGTCCAAGGATGGCACTGAGAGACTTCGTCACACGTGCATGAGGTCACAAGCAGTCGCTAGCTCAGGGCCGGGTCAGGAGAGCTCCGGGCCAAAGGGCGGGGCAGAGCCGAGACTGGGCTGTGTCCTGCTTGTTCCTGATGCTGTGGATTTTTAAAACTAGTCTCTTCTAGTTGAAATGGCTGCCTCTCAGTGTCACTGCTGCTCAGAATTTATACAGGTGCTTCTTTCTACTATCGAGAATATCGAATGCTTATTGCCATGCCTCTGTAAGGCCAGTTAGATATGTAGATGTATAAATATGGTCTGTCATCAGTGTGGGGGAGAATGTCCAGCAAAAGGGGACACATATACTATAAATGAAGTAAGACAAGGCAAGCTATCGAAAGCTATCGAAACACATAGAAGGGGAAACTTACCGAGGTTTGGGACGAAGTGTAAAAATTTACTGAGGTGAAACAGCGTCGAAATTTAAAGGAAGGAGGAGGCAGCTATCCTTTACCAGGTTCAAAAGGAATGAAGAGGCAGAACGAATAATCTACCGAAAATCAGGATGAATAAAGAGTAGTTTCTGAGGGTAGTGTTCCAAGTTTGTAAAGCCAACGTTCTGCGAGGTTCAGGAAGGAAGATTGCAAGTTCAAGTCCCACTTGGGCAAATTAGCAAGTCCTGTCTCAAAATTAAAAATGGGTTGGGATATGCAAAGATCCTGAATTCAATCCCCAGTACCAAATAGAAAAATGCAGTGGTGGAATTTGGCTGCAACATAGTTGGGAGGTGAGTAAGCAACAGAAGAGCTAAGTACTGGCCAGGTCATATGGAGATAGTAAGCTATTTTTACAGCCTAAACCATATTCTGAAAACAAAGCCACTGAATTTAAATATGTTGACATAACTATTTTTTAAAATTCTGCTTTTCTATGAGGAAAGGATCAGAAAGTTTAATAACAAAGAAATCTGGGGCAGCTGCAGTAATGGAGATAAATATTGACAGTGATCTGAACTGGAGCTCAGCATTTAAGATAGAGAGTATTAAAAAATCAAGACAAAGTGATTGGATGAATGCTGAAAGAGAATTCAGAATCAAAGGTAATTCCCAGGCTTCTAACTTGGACAGCTGAATGGATGGTGATGTCTGTCATTCCAACTCTAACTACCATATTACCTGGGGCCATGTACTCTATTCATCATGGTTTTTAGTGACATCAATGAATGCATCTGTCTTCACAAAGGCAGATGTGTGAGGGCAATTACTTGAGATGCTGTCCTTTGCGCTACATTATTGGCCTTGTCTCTGCCTGTAGAAAGACAGGTGGGTTGTGGCTCCTAGATCATGGCCTCTTGATCCTGGTGACCTGAGTGATCTACACTGCTTGGATACCTGGGAAGACGATGTTTGGTGACATCTTCGGTAAACATGGAACGACTACATATGGATTTCTTTCAGTTTCTTATGAACATTTCAGACAAGTCGGCCTACTCAGCATCAAATTATTGTTCTTCAGAGGAGGTATCACTTTGCTTCCAAGCCATGAGATGAGTCTTATTTGGGGGACCCTCCCTCAAAAAAACACCTTTGACTTTAGATTCCTTAGCTAAAACTGAAATTTAGGTGTTTGGGGGTTTGGTGGGGGGGTTTTGGGTTTTTTTTTTTGAGACAAGGTCTCGCTTTTGTAGTTCAGGCTGGCCCTGAGCTCAGCCTCCAACTCACATCACAGCAATCCTCCTGCCTCTGCCCCCTGAGTGCTGGGATTACAAGCGTGAGCCACCACGCCTGGCACTGTGGTATGTGGTACTGATTGCTGCTGGGCGTGAGTCTTCACACCCAGTATGGTATGTGGTTACCGGGGATCGAACCCTGGGCCCTCGCGCTTGTAAGACAGGCGCCAGAAGCACTGAGCTAAATCCCCAGCCCTAAAACTGAAATTTAGATATTAACCATCTGTTATAAGCAAACTGCTATTGATTGAGAGGGTAGGCAGAAGGCAAGGTGCAATGATAAAACACAGATCATGTCCTCAAGGGACATACAGTTCAGTAGAAAAGACATGACACACACGAATTCTAAAATTAAGGCAAAAGATAAAAATATGGTGAAATGTGAGGATAAAGTCCTGCACAAGATGAAAGAAGAGAAAGATTAACTTTGGGGAAGGTATTATTGGAGATGGGACTACCAGGAAGGAAATTATCACATTGATATTTTATAGTGTTATCTACTTATTCAACTCTTACTTCTTATTCTCTTTAACTATAATAATACCCTTAGTCCCTCAACTCCTATACCTCAAATTTAACTAAATATTTAGCTAGTTCTCTATATGAAGTACTAAACTTTTTTCTGTATTTTCAGCATTGGGGAGAGTATTTGTATAATCATCCTCTACTACTGGTTGAGAAGATAGCTCGATAAGTGCATGAACCTAGAAAGGAAAGAAACAGAACCATATGAGTTAAACTTAGAGGAAATAATAGAACATAAGTAAGGTGTCCTTGTGTTATGCCTTCCCATATTAAGCAAAGGATGAAAAGGGGGAACTTTTCTACTCTTGGTCTGTGCAAAAAGCTTTTCTATTCTTGTCTCTTTCCAGAAACAGTACCTTATCCGTTTCCTCACAAACCCACATTATGGAAGCCTCATCAATGCAGATGGCCATGGTGAAGTGTGGACGGATTGGAATGATACCTCCAAGTTTTTCCAGTATGGATGGAGATGTACCACTAATGAGAATTCCTATTCTAACCGAACTCTGATGGGCAACTGGAACCAGGAAAGATATGACCTAAGGAATATTGTGCAGCCCAAACCCTTGCGTTCCCAGGTAATCCAACTTTTTCTTCTGTTTCCTCCTGTGAAGTACCAGTGTAGAAATCTAAGAACTTCTCAGTCTTCTGTTTAGTGATGTGATTAGGGGAGAGGATCAATCTTAAACTGGACCATCTATCCCACTTATTTTCAAGTTGAATATTAAATGTAAGATATCAAAAAGATAGATAAATGTTCCTTTTCTTGTTTCTGTTTGGATTTTATTTGTTAATCTACAGGAAGATATATCATCTTGCCTACCTCAACTTGTCATGTACGTGAGTCTTGCTCTTAAAACTCTCCTAAACCAACAAACATACAAAAATATGAAAGTAGTATATTGACCAACAATATATAGACATCTAGTGTATTTGAACCATGACAGAGCCCATTAGAGTTCATGTAACATGTCCTTTATTTCCTAATATTAGATATAGATTCTAGATTCTTAATCTACTAATTTTTCTTTCTAGTTTCAACACTATTTTGAAACAACATATGATACAAGCTACAACAGCAAAATGCCAATTTCAACTCATAGTAGGTGGACTAGTCTTTTTAATTACTACATTCTTAGAATTTAACTCAATGTTTGTTAATCAAAGGAACTCAAAAGGGCTAGGGAGTTAGCCCAGTGGTTCCGGTGCTTGTTTTGCGAGCACAAGGGCCTGGGTTCTATCCCCAGTAACCACATACAACAGTGCTGGGCGTGGTGACTCACATCCACTAGCAATCAGTACCACATACCACAATGCTGGGCCTGGTGGCTCAGGCCTGTTATCCTAGCACTCAGGAGGCAGAGGCAGGAGGATTGCTGTGAGTTCCAGGCTCACATGGGCTACATATTGAGCTCAGGGCCAACCTGAACTACAAAGCGAGACCCTGTCCCCCCAAAAAAAGTAAACTGAATGAGTAGGACATGATGACACATGCCTGTAATCCCAACATTCAGGAGGCTGAAGCTGGAGGATTGCCACAATGTCAATGGAATATGTAGCAAGGCCCTATCTAAAACAAGTAAACTGAATGAGTTAATAAGAATTAAGTGAGCAGATTTTCTCTTATCTCAATTTTGATAGACCTCACTATCCCCTCAAATAAGAGTGAGGTAAGTTACTAACATTCTTGTTGTTGACTGTTTCCAATTGTCTTTCCTTCCCTCAGGATTTAAACGAGAGCCTCATTGGTTCCCAGGACATCAACCTGAACTAGATCCTCCTCCATACAAATGCACAGAAAAATCAACTTATATGAATAGTTATTCAAAGCCTCAAATTAGTCATCACTTTGACTGTGTATGGGTTGCTAATACTGATCAATCTTAGGATCCAGGATTCTAAGAAAGAATAAGAAATTTCACTGTCCAGAGTGGAATGTAACAAACAGCACATTCTGAGCACAGCTAAAAATTTAGTTCAT
>PVIR01030424.1:0-20268 GCA_004026965.1 Petromus typicus | reverse complement strand
ATAACTATTTACCAAGTGGCAATCTAAGCAAAGACTGATCACAGGAAATTCCAGCCCATGGACAAACAGTATTTATTAATCTGCTGAAGTCCAAATTTGCTGCAATTAAAAGTTAGCTTTTTAAGAAAGTCTAGACATCACAAACAACAACAAACCTCTTCTTCACCATGAAGGGACGACCATTTGAAGCAGGTCACAAATAGTAACACCATGGAATTTAAAGCATGAGGACTAACAACACAATTTTAAAACAGAAGCCAATGTACTGTTACAATTTCTCTAAACAAGTGCAGCGGCTAAGACCAGTTCAGCAGGCTTTTAACAGGATAAATTATATTTCAATCTCCGTCCTCCCATATGAAGTATTGAACTTAAATGTCTACTAGATTGGTGGGTGGAAGATCAAAGAACATTTTTAAAATTTTAACTTTACTACCCACAAGGATGTGGGAGTCATATGTCAGTGGGACTAAAATGTATGTGACAAAGCCCTAGAGATTCCCTAGCTCGATTGGGAGCAGGATGCTCTCTGTTAAAGAAGCAACCCTCACCCTCCCTTTGCTTGGTCTACTTTTCAGATCAGACAAATACAGTAAACGAGTTAGGTCAGAATCTAAAAATGTACACGTCCTTATAATGCTCTGTTTCCAGCTCAGTCAAACACCCTAATCCCAGTTGATAATCTGACATTTTTCTTACCTTGAAAGCCTTGCAAAATACTTTTTCATCAGCTAATAATGACATGCATGCTAGAAATAAACTTCTTTTTAAAAATGAATAAATATTAACTTCCCTTCAGTTCCTTTCTCCCAAATGTTTCTAGATTTATTCCATGGAGATGGATATCAATCTCATTTCCAGAAGCCTAAAGTCAAGGATGAAGAAGAAGCAACTGTGGACAGGGCAAGAAAAGCACAGTGACCTCAGCCTCTGGGCCTCCCTCCCAGGCCTCTGCCCAGCCCCAGGACGCTGTCCCACTCCCCCTGACAGGAGGGAGCTGTCAGGAGCTGTCCTATGGCACTCCGAAGCCAGTCTGCCATCTCCGCTGCCACCCAACACTACAGCCGTGCTCGCTCAGCCTTCTTCCCCAGCCCCGCTGTCCTCTAGCACTTTGTTCTTTGCGACAGAAATCCCTTCCCCTGTCCCCACTCCAGTGATCTCTAAGGCCCATCCAAATCCCATTACCTTGCAGAGCTTCCCAGAGTACTCAAGCTACCATACTCACATCTTCTGAAGTAGTGAGCAGTTATCATGTGAGCCTCCTAAGGAGGATCGGTTATGGAATGTCTTTTGCTAGACAGTAAGATTGAGGATATGCACCGTAACTCTCACTCATAAAACATCTGCCATTTGACTGACATGCAAATGAACAGGTAGGTGCTGGAGGAAAACAGTCACACTGTGCTGAATGACCACAGAGAAACTCAAGCCTCTCGGGACTGACCCACAGTATTCCCTCTTCTGACGGTGCACAGACCCCAGAGCAAGTGAAAGACACATGGCTGTAAGTGACCCGGGTCCTCCGGCTCCTTCGGAAAGACCAGAGTAATCATCAGTGTGACTAATACTGTTATTCATCTTCACTAAAAGCTACTGCCCTAAGTTACAGTGAGGTTTGATCTGCCACACAAGCGCATCAGACGCCTTTGTGCATATATGGATGTAATTTTTCTTTCATTTCTGGATTTCTCATCTTACAGCAAGCATTGAAAAGATCCTCAGCAGCTATTTTAACGCACTCCAAGTTAGTTCCATAGGCATTTCTCTAAGGAAGCCTGGCTACATGCTCGGCACCAGGCAACATGCTAAAAGACAGTGACAGAGTTCTCCTTCTATTTTAAAGAAAGAAACAAAAACCTGCCCTTTCTGCATCTCCAGTGCCATCTCTCCCAAACCTGCATGCACAGCAACAACCTGGGGCTTCCTAGGGCACTGAGCTGTTTACAGAAAAATGAAGTTGGTATGCACAAACAGCACAGTGCAGTGGCTTTTCATCAATAATCACATGAAAGCCAAGTACATAACAGTGAATTATTCTCTTGTTAACAATACACTTTTTCTTGCGACTGGATTTTTAAGAGAAGAGCTGGTTCTCCCACACACTGTCACTGAAGAACCACTTATTGATTTGGAACCTCATGTTCTCTGAGGCAGAAATTAAGCTGATCAGCAACTTCTATGCCTCTACATATCTGAATACCCATGGAGGTTTCTCACGGTCTCAGCAATGATACACTATTCAATATATAGGAGCACAATGAGACCTGTAAACTTTCATGGATACACCCACATGCAAGGAAAGAATTGTTCTGCTGGTTTATGATAAGGGATGCCAAAAAACAGAAACACTAAAAAGTAGGCACCCAGAATGTGGGCTCTATAGCAGCAGAGGAGGATAAAAGAATTGCATGGATTACAAATCTCAGCACCACAGCAAACAGAGGGGAGTAGGCCTGTCACAGGGGCCCTAATAACAGAGGAAAGTCTGGCAAAAACATACTGGGTAAACAAACCTAAGAGTAATAATTCTTTCCCTTGGTAAGGTGGGAGTTAATGTGGCTAATGGTTAATGTGGGACAGGTAAGTGAATATTGCTTGATACACATTTCTAGAAAAATGAGCTTATGATGAGTGAATAAAATAAAGAATGAGGAGGTAATGGATACAATTATTTTTTAGCATAAGCCCCTAGGTATCAGGGGAAATAAATGGGCAAAGACTGATCCTAAATAGATAAGACTTCTGGGAAATCTGGGGCCAACAAGTGGATTTAGTTAAGTAACTAGCTCAGGAATAAGAAAAAAATAAGTCATGTAAAAAGACTATGAGAGACTAAATGATAAAACAAACTGAATTTTCCCATGTTGAAGAGCACTGAGCAAATCTAGTACACTACTTACTTATTGCCAAATAATTTCCCATTAAGTTTTCAGCATAGCAAACATGTGGTACTTGCTGACTCTCAAAGATGGCATTTCCTTTGTGACCCGTGCCTGTAATAATTCTCTACTCAACCCAACCCGGTTCTAAACAGTCTTTCAGAATCATTCAGAACAATCTCCAAGAACTCATTTTTTTTAGGGGATTTAGAAAACCGTAAACAGAAAACAGTATTCTTTTCTTGAGAGAATACAATGAGAGAATACAAATAGATGAAGGACAGACATATGTTTGGAGAGGAGATGTAAGTACGATTAGAGCCTAGAAGAAACTAGTATCACAGGTGTCCTTACCTGGGATCAAATGAATGATGAAAACCATAACCACACATTGTCCAAAGAGGGCAGAAATCCTTTATTCTTCCCTCGAGTAACCTCATTTTCTTTGGTTTCTGGACCCACTAGTGAAATGACACCTGCATTCACCCCCGCTCCTCCCTTATGCGCCACTATCCCACCCTTCAACAGAATGGGCATCTTGCGTCTAATCATTTAGTGCACATCCTAAACTAAAAAGCAGGCAGGGAGAAATAGAAGTATAAGATGCATTCCAAGGGACTTTTACTTTCTTTCCTTTTCCTCCCTTCCTCTTTCTCTCCCTTCCTCCCTTTATCTTTAATGAATTCCTCCAGCACTAACCCCGTAAGACAGAATGAATAGCATCTCTGAGGTTCTGGCCTGAGAGCACAGAAAACAGAATGTTAAAGAACTCCCTAAGAAATAACTTATAAAAAGGTGGGAGAAGGAAGCAAAATTAGTGGCACCAACAGCGGTGACGCAAAGCGAAAGAAAAAAGAAAGAAATGCCAAGCTGTAGCCAGGCAATGCAATGTAAAACCATTGCTTCATGTCCCGCCTACTTCCACACCCACTGAGAGTGCTGTTCTTGGGGATGAAAAAACAGCTTGAGGTAGCAAAAGAGGAATCCACGCCAAGCCATGCTTATCTCCAAGCCAAGACACTAACCTCACAGTTCACGGCCATTACAGAAAGACGCAAGGCAAAGGCAGCAGGAGAAGCCCTGGCTTCCCTTCTCGCCTTGCTTGTCCACCACCCCTAAACTCCAGGGGCACCTCTGTGCCGAATCTGTTTGAAAAGCCCATGAGTCACAGGCCTCTATCTCTTTCATGTATTTCTTGGAGACCAGCCTACACTGACATCGATGAGCTAGTGAGATATTGCCAAGTAATAAGCAGCCAGAGACATAAAGTTACTGAAATTTAATAGAATGACAGAATTTAATGACAAAGAAATGCCTTTTAAGATTCTACACTCAGAAAAGGAACAGAGTTGGTTTAGATCCACTCTAATTCCTTTATTTCTCTTACCTATTTTCTTCGGTACCAATGGCTGCATATACTCATTACATTATTTTATCATACTATTGATATAAAATTAAAAAAAAAACTATTTGCTAACTAGATGCAGCCCCAAACTCCTAATTTTTCTTTTGAGTTCAGTTCACATACATCACAGAAAATTTCCAAACATTCATCTGCAATTCTATCATCTCATCTGTTGTCTACTGAAAAATAAACTCCATGGCATCCGAGACCTCATCTGTCCTTTGGAATCTTTGAGATGCAGACAACATGCTTGACAGGCATTGACTAAACAAATCTAAGTCTGGTGAAATCTCAGATTGAATATGTTCATTCCAATCAAATAAAACTATAGCCCCCACTTTTCTGCGGATCCTTCTACACCCCAGCCCAAGCTGGCTGTCTCTACCCATACCTTGGCCATCCTGTCCATCTTGGTCTTTTTATTTTCAGTGTCTGTACATCCACTACAGTACACTAGGTACAGCATGTTACACTTGCACTTAGCCCATTTTACGTACTTAAAAACTAAATTCTATCAGGACAAGGATTTTTTTCATGGTTATATCTTCAGTACCTCAAATAATGCCATAAACATATTAGGTCTTCAAAACACATTCATTCATTTGCTGAATAAATGAACAAATTATAGCATGAAAAATAAAAGAAACAGAAAAAAGGAATTAAGAGGGCAAGTATGTTGAACTTTCTCCATGAAAGTTTATCACTAAAGATTAAAGTTTCAGAATAAGCCCTACTTCTTCTTCCACCCAATACTGCGAGTGAACCCAGAACCTTCCCAATGAACTACATCCAGCCCTTTTGTTCATCTTTGTATTTTGAGACGGGAATCTCACTAAATTGTTACATTGCAACACTGGGAAGACAGGCGTGTGTTTCCCTGGCAGCTACATCCAAACTTCCTCCATTTGCTCCTCATTTCTTTCTTCTCTAATTCTAATGGTACTTCTGCACCACACAACCCAACACTTCTGAGCTCATTCCACAGACTCAGTGAGCGATGGAGAGCCTCATGTGCCAAACTCTGGGATAGGTACTGGTGACACACTAACAAATACAACAGACTTGCTCTTTGCCTTTGCCAAGCTTACATATAATCTACAATAAACGTGAAACAGTCCATTTAAATGCAACAGGTGCAATTTAATTTGGACTTCAACAACAGGAAAAGCTTCTCAAGGAAAGGGGTATCATCAAAAGGAAAACTTGAAGGGTGTGAGTTTCCCAGGTCAAAAGGAAGTAAGCATGTTCTGGGCACTAGGAAGAGCATGAAGATCTAGAGGCTAATGCAAAAAGAAGTGCTTAGGTATTGAAGGAAGGTCAGTGGATTTGGAGCACAAGGCACACAGGAAATAAATGAAATTATAGGGGTTGGAACAAACCAGAGCTTGAAGAACCATGAAAGAATATCAAGAAGAAACTAAAACTGTGAAGTATGCAAAGAAATGAGTGCGTTAACTAGCCTGACTTAGTGATTCCACAATACACACATATTTTTACAGTTTTACATGATAAATATGTATAATATTTATTTTAAAGAAATAATTTTCAAAGAAATGAATATTAAAGGGAAGCTGAGAAAGGGCAAAGCTGAGAGAGTGTTGGAGTCTTATATGTCAGTTTCAGTCTCATGAATAAATGCCTTGTGGCAAAGCAGGGCTCTGGTCTTATACTTTCTGTAAATACAAATGCCTGTTCAAAAAATCTGATTGACAACTTTGGTTCTTCTTGACCCTACTTCATCAAAAGAAAAAGAAGAGTAACTTCTAAACTAACACAAAAAAACTAATAAACAATTTCCAATGAAAGATTTAATTAACTATATCACATTACATCTCCAATAATTTTTACTTTCCCTTTTGAGCCTTTGGGTTTCCCCTGCTGATCTGGAAAGATTTCTGAACTTGACTTCACTCGGAATTTACAACCTATACAATCTCACAATGACCTTTCATTCTGTACAAGCAATGGACTAAAGAAGTAGATCAAACTAGTTTGATTTCCCTGAACCTAATTAACTGGCTCTTATATCCACAGCCCTTCCCAGTCAGTATTAGTCGACCTTCAATACCAAACTCTAGACGAAGATGGTACCTTTGGTAAGGCTCTCTCATCTTATATCATTTCAAGATAATGGATCTAGACAATTAGTACTCTTAAGAAAATGATCTTGCATTGACAAAGAGTGCAATAAAACAAAATAGAATAAAGTTCACAGTTAACAAAACAAAAATAAATAAGAAATGCAGACATCTAAGTAACATATAAATTTTTACCAAACACTTTTTAGTGATTATAGACTAAGAAAAGCAATGCAGCGTGGATCTTACATATTATCTACAAACATGCTTTTTTTCTTCAAAACAACTCCCTTCACTCTAGGCCAGGAGTGAAACAAGACCATAATGAAAAACTCTTAAGTGCCATTCTGAGGAAAAATCGTTCATAGCCCTTGTTTTTATCCCACTGTAAAAGAGAAAGAAAAAAAATTTCCATGCTAAACCTTCCTACTCAGGAAGCCATAATTTAATTTTTCTTAGTAATGCTGCTACAACATGTTAAACAATGTTTGCACTCAGTAAAAACTCCTGTGATTAATTGCATCCATTTATTTCCTCTTTCATTAAAATAGCAAAGGCTAAATTTCAGAGAGGCTAGAAAAGCAAGAATCAGAAAGCATAAAAGCTTCCCCATTTATGCAATACAGAGAATCATAGTGCATATTAGCTTTTGATTTCCAAAAGTACAAAATACATTAGCAGAAGTATTGCTTTTTTTTTTCTAATTATATATAGCACATGCATGTTTCTCAGTGTAGCAGTTCTTTAAAGATGCTCTTAATAGGGAACACTACTTTGAAACAGCTCTAAAACCCTGCACTCATTCTACCACTACAGCACAACAACACGAAGACCCGACATGTTAAGGATCATGGTCAATTGCATAGTCATCAACCCATCACCAATACTCATGTATTAATATGTCTCTTTTTCCAGTAAATACATGGCAAATGTTCTCCAATATAAACAAGTATATACCCCATACTATCATTTAAAAAATTATTTAGCTTTTATCACTGCAGTGTGTAAGAAAGCTCAAAAACCTTCTATGCGTGACTACTGAAATATGCAAATATCTAAATTAGCAAAGGCTCTCCACATCTTTGAAGAAAGATACACCAGTATCAGCGGCTACATTTACTAACTTCGCATACAGTCCCTGACAGGTCACTTATGGTCAGTTTCTGTGTGCCAGACACTTCACTGCAGAATTTTTACTGATTACTAGTTACCACCATCATTTCGGCTTTACCCATTCGAAGATCAGTAACAGCTAATGCTCCAGTTGTAGCAGCTAGTATATGTGTTCAAATACTGCCTAATGTCCTGTGGAAACCACTGTCTCAAAGATTAGGAGTGGAGCCACCATTCCTGAAACTTAAAATATAATCGATAGAAAAAGACAGCTGCACTGGAAATATATGAAAATGCTGTCCAAAACATAAATAGCCAGAAGTAAGATTTGCAAGATGAAAAAAAAAAAAAAAAGATAGTCACATGTACTTAGGTAAGGTTGAAATAGTATTTATTTTTAAATGAAGCTAAAAATGAGAACTTTTAAAAGACACTGGGAAACAGAGAAGCAGACCCTTTGCAAATGGGAAGAGAACCAGGAGACTATGAAGTGGGAGACAGAAGAGAGAAGAATATGTTATGTACATGTATCAACTCCCTACAATGAAGGTAATCACTGCACACTGTAAACATGTATTAATAAAAACAAAGAAGTTAAATATATGAGTATTTATTGAATCCAAACCTCAAAAAGAATTTTCTCCTAAAAACCAATTGTGTTCTCTCTAGAAAATGCTCAAAAATTCACCTCCCACTACTCAAAAAATAATCCACTTCATCACAGAGCAAACTATGGATTCTAACTACTGATGACTTTACCGACAGAGTCAAAGTTAGTAAATAAGCAATGACTGAAAGCATGGGAAATAGCAAGCAATCCATTACAGGGAGCTTGATAATACGTTTTGTCAAATTAAATAAAAAGCAACTTGGATCCTGTGAACTTATCTTCTTTTATCTATTTGATGCTTTAACTTTTACTGCCTTTAGATCAAACATGATCTTAGTCTTTTTTTTTTAGTCAACTCTGTAGGACATTTGGAGGAAAGGAATTGCTAGGCAGAAAGACAACAGAATGAAAAACAATGAATCTATAATTCAAGTATAAAAAGCACATGACAAAATAAGAAAAATACTGCTTTGAGATTTTTAAAGGAAACTGCTGGTAGTAGCTCATACAAGAACCTCAAAACAAGCATTCATTTGAGGCAGGAAATTAAAAGTTATACTCTTAAAAATCCTTCCAGAAAGTTTAAAATAAAACTAAATAACTACCTTCTAGGTTTTCCTGGGAACACTTATAATCTGAACATAAGATTTACATTACAAACTCTCCCTGAATTGTATTGGTCTGTGCTGTTTTCTTTTTTTGAAATTCAGATCCTTTTGTGTTGTGCTTTGTCCATCAATAAGTAGAGCGTATCAAATATTCAAAAAGTCTGAGGGATGAGTTTATGCGGGGGCAGGAATACTCTTTAGAAAAAATAAGTCACCTTTATAGTTTTCTTTTTAAAGAGAGGAGTAATTTTCTTGTTCTCTTATCTACAGCTGTTAAGAAATTGTGCCTCTGTGCCCACATCAGCAGACACAACTGCTCCTAGTAAGGACAGATATGAAGATGGTTTACAAAAAGCTACTATTAGGTGAGAAGCAGCTTCTATGTTCAGCACGTTTGTACTACAACATACAAAATACTGATCAGTTGGCAGGTCATTAAGCAGTGCAGGGCCTTGCACGTACTTAGATATACAAACCTATGTCAGAAAAGAAGGAGAATTAGGAAGATATAAATCCTGTCTCAGTAATCTATTACTCTCTCACAAGATACCACAAAAGCCACTTGTCCTAGAATTGTATGTTATATATTGTGAAATAGAAAATACTCAAAGTAAAATAGGGTGAAGGGGGGAAAATAATGATATTATAACAAAAAAGAAAGGAAACAAATTTTATGTATGTAGGGGGGTGGTAGGGTGGGTAGGGCTATGGGAAAAAATGAGAATTAAGTTGTGTCTTATACTGGTACAAATCCCCATTACGGAGTGCAATCATGATGCATACATGTAATGTACCAGTAAAGATTTAAAAATAAAATAAAATAAAGACTTTATTTGCTATGTGCAAGTCCAACCTGGGACAGAACTCAGTGAGGACAGCTTGAGTTGGCTTGACATGAGTGGCTGGGTTCTCCTGAGGCCCCGGGCTCTAAGGCACTCTAGACTCATGCCTGCGTGGGGTACGAACTGCAAGCTAGACCACGTCTGTGATCCTACGTGTGACTTCCTCTCCTCTCCAGCAAGGTAATTTGGACTTCCTTCTTCATCTTCACTCTAAACATGTCTGGTCTCTGTAGGATTAAAAATTAGCACAGCATTATTTCTGCCACATTCTGGCACATAAGTCAGCCCAGACTTCCAGTGGAATGGAGACAGATCTTGCCTCTCCACGGACAGAACAGCCTGTGAGCACAGGGGTGGGAAGAAGAGCAGGTGGCCATCTTTACCACAACCCCACTCCTGGGTGACCAAAGAACAGCCCGGAAATGAGAAGCAAGAAAGCAAAGGATGACCAGCAAGTGCCTTCTCTACATAATAATGAACCTATGCTTTGTTCAGCCAGTAAAGAACAACCAAGAAAAACAGAATGGAAGATGTAGTGTAAATTATAACTGCACACTCAATTGTGAAAGAAAACAAGCACACTGGATTGTAGACCCATCTCTGAGTCTCACACTGCATTTGGTAAACATAAACTTTACAGACAAAGGCATACTACAGGGACTTGTTACTGGGTGAATAATACTGAAATTTTTAGGGAAATGTCCTTTTGAAAAATGAGTTCTACTTTTCTGGATCATAATTTACTAACATCAATGTTTCTAATATATATCTTTTTAGAAAAAATATACATTGGAATGGCCACAGATGAAATAGGAATGTGACAAATGAAAACAGTGACTTAGCAAATCCTGTGAACAACCAGCCTCTCTCCCTGTGCCTCAGTGCAGTGCTGCACAGTATTCTCTGTCTTAAAATCCTTACACTCGGGGAATAGAAAGTAATGGTATTACTCAGGCTTGACCTTTGCCAAAAAGATGGCTGGCAGATGGGTTTACATCAAAAAGTGGAGACAGAATAAGATTATCCTGAGTGCCCGAGAAATGAGGCTAGTGCAGGCCGGACAAAGAAGTGTTTCATTAGTGTCACGTCACTGTGGCATCCACACTATCCCACATTCATCATTCTTCTACTGTCTCCTTCGTAGAAACCAATAAAAAAGGTAGCACTTTTCTCCCAGCTATAGATGTTAATCCCCAACTAAATGTTAATACCCTTTCAACCAAGGAGTATCTGCAATTTAATAGGAAAGTTGTGAAGCCTACAGATTATTTGGAACAAAAAAAATGAGGAAATGAAAATTTAATTATGGGAAAATGAGAAAGAGAAAAGAAATGAGCGCGGAAGCCTTTCCAATCAGACCACACAGCAGGCCAACACCATATACCAGAGGAACTGAAAAGCTATGCCTTGCAAGCTGCTGTTTTAACACTTAGCCCTCGTGCTAAGTTGCAGTTAGCATAGCGACAGGTATTAAAGTCTCTAATATACAAAGTGCTGGAAAACCAATGTTACAGTAACTTAAAGATCTGGATAACTCTGTGCTCCATGTAAAAGACAAGAGTAGAAAGATCACTAAATTTGGAGCAGAAAATCAGACGTGGGTCTTGGTTCTCTCTAGAGACCAAGGCTCTTTATGTATAAAAATAGGAATAAACATATTTTCAGAGTGGAATTACAAAGCTTCAATAAAATACTTTATGTGCCTGATAAACGGTATTGACAGAAACTATAGGTGATCTTTAATGAACATTAAGGTTCTAAGTAAAAGTCTATTTTTTAAAAATCATGGGAAAATGTACAGAATCTATATAGTCAGAAGACAGTGTTTCTAGGTCATATTCTGGTACTTACTGGGAAGATAACTTTGACATCTTCTCTCTTCCTGGAACCTTATTTCTTTACTGACTTACTAAACAAACCTCGCTGAGATCCTACTGAGGACTAACATTAAATATGGCAAATCAAGTCCTTTTCCTCCTGGGGTTTAATGCTTTCTGAGGGGACATACAGAGACAAAGGCATAGTGCTGAGTGGTGGCTCCAGAACAAAGGGGTTGGGTCATACTGTCTTTCAAATCTCCAATAGATTTCAATCCAGTGTACAGATCTGTGACTGTACATATGAACATCAACAAAAAGGGAGAAAAAGTTTCCTATTCTGATGTTCTTTAAGCTGCTAAATCATTCTACAGCTAAAATCAAAGCTTCCAAATTACAAGTTTTCTGGACTACAAAAGTGCCAGTCCTGTGAGACAAGAACCTGAAATTCTGCTGTTAAAGAAAGTCAGACCCCCACCTCAAAGAGTGTGTTCTTCTTCCTATTCCTGGCCCAGTGAATTGGAGGGTGCAACTGCCACATATACATGGGCCCACCCGAGCCTTAGCAGACATACTCAGAAGCAAAGGCTGTGATGTGCACAGTGTAATACAATACACTTGTACACTCTGAGCATGCAAATGGACCATGAGGAACCCAGGTGGATTTCCAGTGGACAGGAATGCCTCGTCTGCAGTCTCCACATTTTGTCATCCTTATCACTTCTACAGAGCTGCTTGAAGCTAAAGTCAGCAGCTGGAGGGGAGCTCCGCAAGCGCCGCCTTTCTCTGAAGCATGTTGGTACTGGCAACCACGAGCACGTAGGCCTTGAACAAAAAAAACTGGGGCTTTTGGAACAACATAGAATAGAATCAATAAAAATTTCTTAGAACACAGGAGTTACTGCATATAAACAAGAGTTACTTGTATATTTTTCGGTGACATAGATGTATAGTCAAAAAATTCAGAAGAAACTCTCTTCTGAATAAGAAAATCAAGTTTTTAAAAATTTATTTGGAAAATTTAACAAAGATTGTCCAGCAGAATTTATTAAACAATCTACTATAAAGATGGGCTGGGGATTTAGCTCCGTGGTTCTGGTGTCAGCCTGGCAAACACAAGGTCCTGAGTTTAATCCTCAGTGCCACATATCACAATGCCAGGCATGGTGACTCATGCCTGTAATCCCAGCACTCAGAAGGCAGAGGCAAGAAGACTGCCAAGATTTTGAGTCTGAGCTGGGCTATGTAGTTAGTTCAGGGCCAGCCTGAAGTACAAAGTGAGACTCTATCTCAAAAACACTATTTAAGAAAAATCTACTATAAAGAATGAATAAAGATAATTTATAATTAGCATATTGACGGTTTATGGAAAAAAATTTCTGAGGTTTCTTAAAACATACTGTTAAGTTTCAGCTCATCAAACATAACACTTTCCACACACCTCCCATCACTACTCCTAACTTTTAACAGACTTCAGGAGTCACAGAGCCCCTAGAAACTCAAACCTACACTTCCAAAGCCATATGGAGGCCATATATGTGTCCATATACTCTCCCCTGGTTTTCAGATGAATGAATGAACAGAACCTAAATTATTTTATTTTTTACTGTACAATAAAAATGACGAGCTTCATGTGTACATTCCAGCAAAATAATCAAGCAAACAAAAAAAACCATCATACTTAATTACTTTTGAAATCGGGTAAGAGAATGAAGATTTTATTTGATTATACTACATTAAAGACATAGCATAAATATATTATTGTTATTTTACACAGAATCATATGAATGTGGAACTGAGTAGATACTTAGAAATCCACACTCCATTAACAGGTAAGAAAACCTCGTATGAAAGGCTAAGGGACCAGGCTCTGGAACAAGAGGCTCCATATCGTCAACCACATTCTAGCTCTGCCACTCACTGAAAAATGGGAGCCAAAATACTTTAGCTTTATTTATTCCTTTTTTTGTATCTATTAAGATAATAATGACCCTAGTTCATCGTTACCATTGTGAAACTCAGATGTGTAAATACAAGTACCAGACTGATGTGGCTGACACAGATGCGTTCATCTGCAGGAGATATTTTACAGAGACAACAGGAGATCATTCCCAGAACAAAGCAAACAAGGATCCGGGATATGAAAATAATGTCACGTAAGAAGGGCTAATGCTGCTGGACCAGACAGGCACAAAAGATCACCAAATAGGAATTAAACACTTCTCCCAAGGCAAACTGGGCTATCAGGTAAAACTTCTAAGTTTTCTAAAGGTAACTTCAACAAGGATGTTAACAGAGAAACAAGATGTCACTTTTCTAACGCGTGGAGCTTCTAGGCTGAGCATGAGACTAGGGGAGGTGAAATGTTTAAAAACCTGCAGACTGTAGAGTGTCTGTGCTTGAGAAGGAAGACACGGGCTTTTGTTGTCAAGGCTCATTTTTCCTATTAACATCACCAGGAGAGCTTTAAAAACACTGCCCTAGATCAGCTAGAAACAGAGCTTTCTCGAGGGTGGAAGATGAGCTATCACTTTCTTTTGTCTTTTTAATTCTCCCATGAGGTTTGATCTACTATTGAGCCACAGCTGAGAAACACTATTCACGAATAAGGACATTAGGGCAACACATTAGAAAGTGGTGCAACCGTAACCTGAACTCAGATGCTCTGTTCTGATATTCTCTCTCCCCCACATCACTGTGGTCAAGTTAGGACTTCGCGCATCCTAGACAAGTGCTCTGCCACTCAGCTGTGCCCTCTGCCTCTCTGTTATTTTCAGTGCACTAAATTACTCCTACAGTATATGTATAGCTTTTTGATGTACACAGGTCTATAGATTAGTCTTGCAGATATACATTTGTAGAGAAAAATGCATACTTAAACAACTTCTCGGGGTATAATTTTCCTCAAGTTTATTATCTACTTTCTAATTCTACAGCCACGGATTCATTGAACTTTACTAGTAAAGACACACAAAGCTAATATTGCATAATGGAATATACTTTCAGCTTTGATGCTGACCAACCCAGATCCAAGTGAAGATGAGTTTCTTTGCATAGATACTTAACAAACAGGTCCCAGACAGACTGCATAGACTCCTTTTGTGTGATCGAGAGAAACTGCTTATAAATGTCTCTTCTGTCTACAGAAGGACTAAACATTATCCTAACTTCACTAAGACCTAATCAGTGTGAGATTAAAAGGAGTCAATGGAATGGGAACTAGGAAAGCCAATGCCTGAAATGGAGACATAGGGCAGGACCAACAAGCCCAGAACTGAATATTCCATATCCACAGCTCCAAGTACCAACATGTGTCACAATTTTCTTTTCAGGTAACCGGTTTTGCATATCATCGCCAAAGAGAGATATCCTGCATGGTGGGAATCTATGGCACTGAAAAAGAGAAGTCATTCCATTCCTCACTATTACATCTTTTCCTCCCTACAATAACTACAGCTTTGAACCAGTCATTTGTCTCTCCTTGAAACTCCTTTTCTCACAGAATGGTTCATCGAGATAACCTCAAGGGCAACTTCTAACTCTAACATCCTATGACTAGATAATATCCAGATTGTCAAAAATTAAAGTGCCAGTCTGTTGTATTTTCTTTTTTTAAAAATCTTTATTGGTACATTACATATACACATCATAATTACACTCCACAATGAGGATTTGTACCAGTGTAAGATACAACTTAATTCTCATTTTTCCCCATAGCCCTACCCACTCTACCACCCCCCTACATACATAAAATTTGTTTCCTTTCTTTTTTGTTATAATCTCATTATTTTTCCCTTTCACCCTATTTCACTTTGAGTATTTTCTATTTCACAATATATAACATACAATTCTAGAACTCATTTACATCTTTATTTTCTCACACCAGAGAAAAGATGAGATATTTACCTATCTGTGACCTATTTATTTCACTTAAGAGGATGTTGTATTTTCACACCATGGCTTTTTCTGAGACAAAAGCAACAGATATGCAACTACAAACAATAACCATGTTATACAGTCACCTGTCATACATACTACACATTACATTTTGCACTTACTCACCAGAAGGGTTGTGAATTCGATCACAGTCTTTGCTGAATGAGCAGGTAGGAATGCCAAGTTGGCATCCACATTCTCAGCATGAAAATGAAGACTTGACCTAGGATCTAGAATCCTACTTCCACCACAGCTATAAACATTGCACAGGTTCAAAGGCTGATGAAATCCTGAACAGGCTGGTCAGTTTCCACAAATGCTTACTTTGGTCTTCTTGGATTGTTTTAAAATAAATATTGGAAAGCAGAAAATCCCTCAACTCTTTTGCCTCCCCAAAAACAATTTTATAAAAATTTCTAATCCATTTTTTTCTCCAAATGACACCTGGGAATATCTTAATGAAGTAATGTAATGTAGATTCTACTGTTGATACTTGAACTTTTTGTTTGCTTTCCTCTTTTAAGATACACCTTAGTCATGTAGGTTATCATATGTTGGTCAGAACAACTAACTCCAGACATATGTCTCTTTGTAATTTAATTAATAAACACATTAATGGTTTGCAAATCATTTTTAAGGCATGTATGGAAAACTATGAAAAGCTCAGATTCATAAAATTGTAATGGTAAGCACATTTAAGAAAGAAGGAAGATTAGGCAATTAAGACATTACTTCAGACTAGAAACTCTTCTCAGCCATCATCAGTAACAAGAGACATGACTCCCCAAGAAAAAATAAAGGCCTTAGGCAATAAACAAATCGTTGTACAAGAAGAAAAAAAGAGTAGGATATATAAAGAAAAACATAGATGTTCCTAGGCTTAATTATTAGTTACACAGTGGTTGGTGAAATACCAAGCATATTTAAAGAAACAAAAGGCTAGGCAAGCCTGAAAAAGATAAAATGTAAATACAGTGTTTTCCTGGAATTCTGTATTGAACATAAAGTGCTCTGAAACATCTGTGTTTTATTATAGGGTTGGAAGTGAGAAAGAAGATTATATACTCTGAAATCTCCTTTTCAGCTTCAACCACTACTGCCTAATGGTCTATAGATAATAACTCCATGTTATGAATACAGTATCATTTGTTATTAATAAACCTAACTATAGGATTCCATCCTATTTTTAGTAGCAAAAATACAAACCAGTTATTAAATTTTATGGTAAATCAACAATGTAAAATTGCTTATATTTAATGGAGTACAAAGTAAGGTCACAATGTAAAATAATTAAATTAAGTAATCAACACACTTTTTATGGTGAAAACACCTAACTTCTTGGCCTTTTGGCACTCTTATCAATTTAAACCAGATATTTTTACAGGTGCTAAGAAGCTAGATGAAGATAATATTGCTGTCTTTAAGATGGAAGTTCTTTCCAAAAGAAGATTCAAGAAGCCACAACTACTGAAACACATCAGAGATAATGGTCACTTTGTTGATTATGAAGAAGCTCACAGAAATGAAACTGTAAGACATGAGGAGCTGCTGATGCTGGAGGAGGCCAGTGGGAAGCGGGGGTCCTCAGGTCACTCAGTAGCTCTCCGTGGGGCGCTCCTCAGGCCTGCTCTGCCTCTCCATCCATCTCCCACACTGCTTTCCTGGCTCTGAGCTTTGATTGCCCAAGGACCTGTGAACCGGACTCTTCCTCTGGTTCCTGCTCTGCTAAGTCAGCCTGGATCACCCCGCGCTGCTCTCCTGGCTAAGATTTGGCATTGTAACCCACTCACCTCAGAGAGCACTCTCTCTGTTTTCTACTTCACTTCTTGTCAATTTTGATGACTTTCAAGGAACTTCTCTAGCTGTGGAGACCAAAATGTCTTGGTGTTTCTTTTGTAAAATGTTCGAGGAGGATACATCACACCCTCTAAGTGCCTTTTTCATCAGTCAAGATCACTGTATCCTATTACAGCAGGAAGGGTCTTGTGATCTTGAAGAAGCCTCAGTCTCTCTTGAAAACTAACATCCTGGATAATTCTTCAGTTTCCTCATCTAAAAATGGAGGGATACCCTTTTACGCTGATCACCTTTTAAGATTACCTCCATTTCTAACAAAACTGCTCTATATGAAATGGCCTATGCCAGGAGTCAAGCAGAATCCATCTCTCGTAGCTCTCCGTACTTCTAAAGAAACAGGTTACTTCCTCTCAGTGGCTTCTGCTTCCTGTTCATCCTACATTCATGGGGGCATCTCTTCTAGGCGTTTATTTGGCTTGATCCTGTCTTCCACCTCTTTAAGGTTCCACCTTTGTCCCTGTAGTTCTCCGGGGACACCCTAGCATTCCTGTGAGTAGAGCTCACTTGGGTCCCTCCTGATAGAAGAGGCTTCTTTCTTTCTGAAAGATGTCCTGGTACAAAGTCATAAAGGAATGAAGAAATTGAAAGGAAGAAAGAAAACTTCCTCACAGCTGCAGACCCAAATATAAAAAGGGAACCAAACACTTTGTTGTCGAGCTTTTTAAATTTCGGCAAACGTGTGCCCAAGTAGGACACAGATTACAACAAGTCAAGTGGGAGTAAAACGAGGAAGGGCCACACATACACACAAAGTAGGCAGCTTGGGATGAGTTAAACATTTCTTACATGTCAGTCTCCTTTAGTCTGTCATAAGGAAGTGCTATAAGCAAATAATAAGGAATCAGAGTTCTGTCCACTTCACAGATGGAGAAAGGAGCTTCAGTGTCCATTTTCCCGAAGTTACAAAGTAGCAGGAGGCAGGGTCAGACCTGTAAGATAATCTACCTCCAAAGTCCACACTCTCTCTTTAGGGCTTGGTGCTGTCTGGGTTCAACTCATCCAGCAGGGGCTCATGTGAGCACCACCACCAGACCTGGCCCATGTGATCCCACATTATCATCATGAAGTGCAAGAAGCCAAAGTTTGAGAAGTGAGAAAATTTCACACAGACATCGAAGCTGTATCAATAGGTTTAAAACGTAGGACTCAAAAACTCAGTCCTGGGCTGATTCTCCACTCGTATCAGTGGTTTGCTGCATTATGACATTATTTCTCCTAACTATTTTAAGATCTGCCGAGATTGCAACACAAAAATATGGACCTAATTTTATGGTAAAAGAAAAATGTTCTGTCATCTTCTTACTGATAGATGAAATAGTGACTGCTGCAGGAGAAGGAAGAAAGGGAAAGGGAGGGGGAGAGAGGAGGCAAATGCACAGGAGTGGAGAAGAGGGGAGTAGGGGAAAATACAAAGGGGGCAAGGAGATGGGAGGGAAAGGGAACGCAGGGAAGGGAAGGGAAGGGAAGGGAAAGGAAGAAGGCGGTGGGGAGAAGAGGTGATCATAAATGCTAGGGAATGAAAGAACATTTTACCTTTTATTCTAATTTCTTGGAACGATCTTCCCATTTTCTTCGCATGAATTTCTTTTGGACAATTAGGTCCCACCGTATAGACCTTTTAGAAATCCATGACACCCTAATCTGAACATTAAACATGTATACATGTATCCAAATATCTTGTCATACTCCATGTACAATTATCATGCCAAGTAAAAAGTAATTTTTTAAAAATGAAATCAATTACTGTATACCAAAATCCATAGAGATAGAAAAACCTTAAATTTACAACACTGATTTGTGTACACTTGAATCAGAGTGGCCAGGAAAAATGCCCCAGCACCCCAAAGAGTATCAAAATAGCATAAACATCAAAACAGTACACAAGCACACAAAAAATTTGAAACCTCTACAGTCATAAAAAACTGATAACTGCCAGCCAAAACATAAATATAAACATATTCTTTGAAAGTATGTGCTGTTGTTTACATATATTTCCATATATATATTGTCTGTCCTATATATAAATATAGATGAAGTTTCCACATGTATCAGTGAATTCTGGCTCTCGGCATAACTCAGACAAGCTATCACCACCCACTGGGCAAAAAGTAGTTTCTATCTATCCTATTTTTAACCACAGGTTTGAGTTGACATCACCATTCTGAGGCTCTTCTCCAGAGTGTAATCATTCTAATGAAAATAACTGCAATTACTTCTGGCTAAATTCTAACATTTAGGCCTCTTGGCCTACTTCCCATGAAGACAAAGAACTGGGCACACCCATCCTCCTGAGAGTCTTCCATAGCCAGGATCAGACACTAGAACACCAAGTTAATTTTCCAGCTGTGTTTCAGAGAACTATAGGCATCCACTGGTCCTAAGTGGCTGAGGGCAGGATAGAGTCTGTTGCGCTTTCTACTGTGCTGAACAATTCTGTTATCCTGGAGACTATGGAATGGATAGTTTTCCTTGCTTAATTGTTTTTATTTAATAACAGATAGCAGGGGTATCTTTTTTTTGTTTGTTTGTTTGTTTGAGACAGGGTCTCGCTTTATGGTTCAGGCTGGCCCTGAGCTCAGCCTCAAACTCACATCACAGCAATCCTCCTGCCTCTGCCTCCCGAGTGCTGGGATTACAGGCGTGAGCCACCACGCTCGGCACTGTGGTATGTGGAACTGGTTGCTGCTGGGGTGAGTCTCCACGCCCAGTAAACTATGTGGTTACCGGGAATCGAACCCGGGCCCTTGCGCTTGCAAGACAGGCACCGGAACCACTGAGCTAAATCCCCAGCCCGATAGCAGGGGTATCTTAAAATAGCTATGATCATGTCTCTAACTTCATGTCTTATGTTAACTTAGAAAGTCGAAGTCCCCTAACATGCTGTACCCTGGCATCTCAACTGATATTGTTTTCCAGACTTTACAATTCACACACGGGGATGTTAACAAAGCTCAGATCATTCTGCACTTCACGATGTGCTGGAGGTTTTTGTTGTCCATTTCTTTAAAGTAGAAATAGCAGGCGGGTAAGTCTCCCCATGAGGGATTTAAAGGAATTTGTATATTTAATCTTCGTGGCCAAATATTTAACCAGATTTCTTTTACTAATGTACAAATGAGGAAA